>JAJONR010000659.1:0-139571 GCA_029582245.1 Solanum etuberosum | reverse complement strand
GCCCTACATCTACTTTCAAATCAGTAAAAGAGAAATCTAGGATTCTACCCCTAGATTTGAGTATTCTTGAGATGAGTTGATTTTGAGTTCTCGAGTTCATGTTTCTTTTTGAAATTCTATTTCTAATTATTGAATTGCTATATGTTATGCATTAAGATTCTTGAGTTGATTCATTCATGTCTATATTTCAGCATGAACCCTATGAATTGAGTATTTTTTAGATCAGTTGAGTTCTTGAGTTCAGAGTTTCCATATTGCTATTAAGATTCCTAAGTTGAGTCTGTAACACCCCGAAAATTTAGTAGGCTAAACTAGAGCTAAACGTGGGGGTTAACGTCAAGGGAGGTGTCACGCCCCGAGGCTACCCCCTAGACGTTAACACGGGACCTAGGATCACGAGTGACCCCAAGCTAACCCTGAGCTGGAATATCATAGCATACTAAAATATTACTGAATAAAATATACTATGCGGAAGCTTAAAACCATAATTAACTTAGAGATGGGGAATACCCAATACTAATCTGATTATATAAAAGACTATGAGTTTAATAACAACTAGAAGATCAAACTCAAAACTAAAGCTGAATCTAATACTATGTCTGAAATAAGCCTCTAACTGACTAGAGATGCTAGGACATGTCCCCAGCTAACTATAGTAAAAACTGAAACTCAAAATAAAAGACTAAATCTAAAAACATGTCTATCGTCCTCGAATAATGAGGACTCACCACTGAAGCTGTTGAACTGGAGATCGGGAACCGATCTATGCGTGATGTGGATGCTGAGGACCTAAACCTATATCACGAGAAGATGTAGCGCAGAGTATGCGTTAGTACTTGAAAGGTACTGAGCTTGCAAGATAGAATAAAAGCTGAACAAAACATGTAAACTGAAGCAACATACTGAACCATGATATAATCTAAACATGATGGAAATACTGAGGTATACTGAAATGAACTTAACTGAATGCAATGACCAAGTACATAACATGCTAAAACAGAATACTGAAGTACAACTGATTAATGTTTCAAACACACCTCATCCAATTCTAGGTGTAAACGATCATTAAGCAGTATAAAACCCAACAAATGAGTTGGGGTCGAATCCCATAGGGAGTGATACGTGTTCAAAGTTCAATTAAGAAGTATGTGATCTAACTAGATATAGGAATAGAAATTATCGAAAAAGACATGAAACAAATTAAAGGGGTGACATTAACTGTCAGATGGGGGTTTTTGGTTTGCAATTATCAACTACAATGCAGTCACAAAGAAATTGAGATAACAATAAGGAGAGGAATTCTCGGGATGTGATCGATTATAGGCAAATTTCGATATATGGGTAATTGAAACTACTAGTAAATAGCTAAATATCAGTGGGTAGGCTAGACTATAATTGAAATAGTTTTCTCTCGAACAACTAATCCGCTTCAAGTGATTTCTCTCGAACATCAACAAGCATAGAAATTAAGAACAACCCATAACGTTAATACATCTTCTCTCTCGAGCAAGATGGGTAGGATTGGGTTTAGGATTCACTCTCTCGAGCTGAACCCAAATCAACCCAATACCTACAAACCATTAATCAAAAGCTTTGGTTCTAAAACCTCTCTCTCGAGCAAGCTAAGAACATAAAATTAGAACTGCATTTGCAACTATAATTCATAAATTAAACCTCAGCTAATAATTAAACCCACTTCAATATAGCATTTAAACTAATAATTACAACACCCATAAAATAATTCAACCCGTAATCACATGATCACACCCCAAGAGTTGGGGTTTTAGCCAAACATCATAAAAGAGTAAAAACGGTTACTGAATCGTTCAGCCATCAACTGGGTAATAGTAATTAAACCTTTTACGATGCTTCAATTTGAAGAAAATTCGAAACCCACTTGCAAAATCTCCAAATTGAATCTCAAAAAGTTTTCAAGTCTACTAAGGAACTCTCTAAAACTGTTCTAGACTTCAAAGAAAAATTCTAAGCTGAAAGGAACTGCCTAATTTACAGTTCAAAATGCTATTTACAGTTGCCAAAAATTAGCCATGAAGGGCCATTAGGGGAGGTAAGTCGGGTTCGCCGAACCACTCGGTGAACCGCCCATTGCTCTCTTCTATCGCCTTTCTGTCTTGGTTCTCAGCATCCTCAAGTCCTGTAACTTTGGGCGATATCTCTTGGCAACACAGAACTGTTCGGCGACTCACCGACTGCCCTTTTTTTGTCGCCTACTTGGTTTCTTCCCTAAGGGCTGGCATACTGGAACTTTAGGCAGTTAAAGTAGTCACTCGGTGACACACTAAGTGCTCTTGGCGATCCTCAGACTCGCCTTTCTTGACTTCTTCAGTTTGTTTTGTTCCTTTTTGCCAGTTTGTGTCCTTGCTTTGCTCCTCAATCCATATACCTAAAAATCAAAGCTTTATCATTTTATGGTACAAATTAAGCATTTGAGGATACTAAATCTATATAAACAAAGCCCTAAATAAGTCCAAATCTCGGACTCATCAACACCCCCAACTTAAACTTTTGCTTGTCCTCAAGTAAAACTCAAGATCAGTAGTTCAAAAAGGTTGTCTCACATAGTGCTGCATAAGACTCAACATGAATGCACACAACAAGGTTCAACTAACTCATGCAATGATCAACTGTGCACTCAAAGATTTAAATTGTGACTCACCATTATCAAAGATTCTCAAGTTCACAATACTTGCTTCATATGCAAGTTCAAGCTCAATAAAGGTACTCAAATTCCCTTACAACAAAGATGATTTCATATTCACACACAATTTCTTAGCCATGTTAAAGTTCCGGAATCACATACAACTCTCACGCTCACAAAGATGAACACATGCATGACTTCACCCATAGGTTTGCCCTTATTTTCCAATCAACATTTGTTTCAGCTCACTCAAGATTACAAAGGTCTTTTCTCGGATTATAACGGAGCTGAGTGTCAAGGTATGGTCATTTAGGCTCAGTGGCTTCTACCTTCATAAAGTATGGTTTGAATATCTCTTTCCTCTTTTTTCTTTAACATTTCAAAAATGTTCACAATCCACCCCATTATTCAACTTCATATGAACTATCTGATACCCCATTTCTTTTCCAAATTCCACCACTTTATTTCATAACTTTTTCATTCTTTTTCTTTGCTTCTTTTCTCATTCTTTTCTTTTTCTCATTTTTTTTACATGGAGGGGTTCCATATTTTTCAAACCATTACTCAAAGGGGGATTTTTCATACTTCTTGACTTTCCTTCTCTTCTCACCACACCCCAAATTTAGGTTTTTGGCCTAAGTTGGCTATTAATACAAACCACGCTTCATGAAAGTTATGGGTGAATGGAATAAAGAGGTATAAGGCTCAAAATGGTTCAAGCAAGGTTCACACATCTGATAAGGTTGGCCACAAAAGAGGTATATTGTCAAATTGTTTCACTCTTCAAATTTTTTTGCCTAAGATCATTTCAAGTACTTGCATCACTTAGTCAACCGGACCAACGGGGCAAATTCTAGGTGTCATCATACATTGTTCAAAGAAATCTCATCACATAAGGCATTGGCACCAATATCAAACAAGACTCCACACTTTCTAGCTAGTGTGAAATATTCATCACAAGAGACTCATTCGATAACCGGCTAGTCACAACGAGATGCTAAAAGTTCACACATTGTCTATGCAACTTCATTGGCCTCATCGTAGCCGCACATTCATTCCGTTCAATTAAGAGAACTATTTAAATCATCGGTATTGATCAAAACCGATACTCAAATTCACACAAGAACAACCACAATCACACACAAAAGAGGTGGCAAATTAAAAATTGGTTAAAAACCATTCCATTCATACAAGGGCCACAAGCTAAAACATCCACACGAATTCAAGATCGAAACACATTTATAGATCAACAAAACCCAATATTCACAAAGAAAATAGAATCACAAGAGGTAGGTATGGAAATACCTCAGCCCACCTACAAAAGAAAATCAGTTGTCCTCAAATGAAACAAATACATAGATAATCAATAAAACAACAGAGAGGGAGGTAAAGATGATCCTATCTATTAAGTCACTCCATCTGTCAGGACATCAATGCCCGAGGTAACACTCTGAGGATGGGCATCAGTGCCCGGTGGAGCGTCAGCAGTAGATGCACTAGTCCCAGCCAAAGTAGTGTCTCTCAAAGAGGTCTGGACAGTAACATGTACCATAGCCTCCTCCACCTCAGTAAGGCCCTCAAACACAATCTCCTCCGAACACCTAGCTACTCCTCATCAGTCTCAGCCTCGGACTCTTCAGCCGCATCTTTAGCTATTACCTCATCTCCAGTGGTAGCCGGAGGCACATCAGAATGAGCTGGAATATCTGTGCTCAGGTCATAAGGAATCCCCACAGTCCCAAAAATCAGAGACATATCAGTGGACTTCAGCTGGTCCACATCCTTCCTCTACTCCGCAATCACAGCCTTTAAGGCCGTCACCTCATGAGTAACCCCCTGATCTCTCTCACACACATTTATCCTTGTCGTGAAGGCATCAATAGAATCTTGAAGAGGAGTCAATGCAACAGTGAGAGCTCTCTCAATCATCCCGGGAATTGTAGTCTCTAGCCTGGCGGCACACACATCAACAGAATGGGCTAGGTGACCAATCCGTAGCAACATGGCCTAGGTGAGCGGAGGTCGGGATGCAGTAGTGCTAGCAGCAGCTCTAGGAGCCGGGGGATCAGCAGAAGAACTCAGAGTCACAGAGGGGGCAGAGCTAGAAATACCTGAAGGCCCAGTGGCTGGAGTAGGCAATACTGCCTCTGCAGGTAATGAGTCGATGTCTACCTCCAGGGATGTATCCACCGGGGCTGCTTTCCTCCTCTGGCCTCGTCTCATGTGTACTCAGCTTCTATGCACCGTATATTAGTAGAGGAGGTGGGAGTCACCTTCACATCCACCTTCTCATCACGTGGAACACGAGCCCATTTGTACAGCTCGGTGATCAAAACCGAAAATGGAAGAGATGTATGACGCTGTTTGGCCCTCATGGCCATCTCTTGTCCAATGATCATACCTAAATTTAGACTGTACCGAGAAATGATAAAGCCAAGATAGGCCGCCTTTGTGTGGCGGAGGATAGACTCATTCTGGGATGGCATGATTGTGCTGCTAATAAACCCAAACCGGTACTTTACTACCACATTTAAACCTTTCTTCTCAATGCGCACTCCGACCTCAATCCACCTAGGAGTGCCATCAGAAAGGAGAGAAGCTAGCCAAATTTTCATATCCTCCAAAGCCGTTCTTTTTATCATACTCTGGTAGTCATCTGCGATGTCGTGAATGCATCCCAAGACCACGTTTATGTCATCACTATCACACTTCACCTTCTTCCCCCGGACAATCACTGAATCCACTGGTTTGAAGGTGTCAGCTTTCCTCTTCCCTTGTGGTGCAAACTCTCCGTAGGCGGAGTAGAACTCCCAGACCCAGGTAAGAATGTAGGGACCACGGGGCTTAGTGAAAATCTCAAATATGTGGGACTTGAGAGTGCGCCATATGTCAGGATACCTGTCCACCATACCATCTGTGGAAAACCTCTTCTCCTTAATGATAGTCCTCAGTCCCTCGGCCTTTAGTCTGTTGAGAGACCGGGGATGAGGACCCAGTAAAGGTGGTGTCGGGACCACATTCTGAACTAAAGCTGGAAAATAAGGATGAGCCGGAGGCACCCGAATCCTAGAAGGATCATGAATCCTCTTTGAGCGCAGCTCTGCTCTCCAGGCAAGTAGAAGTTGTTCATCCTCAAGCTCAGAGATGGAAGCCTTAGAATTCGGGAGTTCTCCCTAGCTTTCTGATGTGGTAAGGTGAGTCGTGTAGACTCCCTCAATGTCGGAGCTGACCTCCGGTGACTTAACTACTACCACCTTGCCCTTTCCTTTCCCTTTTCCACCCTTGGTACGGTGTTTAGATGCTTTTGCCTTGGAAGCAGCTGCTTCCTCATTGATTTCTACTCCTCTTGCCCGCTTGCGGGGCGGCATGTCTCTTCCTGACACTTTGCGTCTAGCCATATCTTCAAAACAAATCGAAAAATGTTTAAAATTGTTCAAGAAAATTGCAGAAAGACTCACCGAACCAGTCGGCGATTCGCGAATCGCTTAGGCGAGCTAGATCGGGCTCGCTGAAAGGATCAGCTTAAAAATTCTCCAGAATGAAGGCATATCGATGATGTTCAGGGCCCTTCGGCGAGCTTGGAGTAGCCCGCCAAATATTATAGTGTATTTTAAGGGTTAAGGGTGCAGAAATGGCGATCAAAGGAACCTTTCGGCGAGTCGTCGAGTGAACTCAGCAAGCTCAGGCTTCCTGCCTAAAGTAACATACTCTATTCAACCAAATCACGAAATTAAGGGCAATCAAAAGGGGACATTGGTGAACTGCCGAAGCATTCGGCGAGCTCGACGCAGCTCACGAAATGGCCCAACGTGCCATTTTTCAACCCTATTTCCCAAAATCAAACTCGCAGCCCCCGAAATCAAAATAAAACACCTAAACTATGCAATTCGACTCAGACCCATACGATCCATGCCTTCGAGGTACTCAGACTTCCCCTGATTTGGCCAAAATTAGCCATTTAACGACTTATTCCCTTAGGAATGTTGTCAACGCTCCATCATCGGGCAGATTACATCGTTTGGCACAACTCGGGGCTACTTAGACTTCACCCAACTAGACCCAATGTAATACAAACGCTACCCAACAATTTAGAATCAAATTAATCACACAAAACAAGAGAAATCATCTTTTTAAACATTTAGGCACTAATTTGAACACAGTATGGGCAAACACATAAAACACCATTCAAACAATTCCCCAACACATATTAATACACATTCAGCTATTGCATTTGAGTTTAACCACTAAACTAAAGTACGGGGTTTGGAAAATCAACCTGTATGCCATATTGTAATTTTTGAAAAGCTAGGCGGCAATGTATTCGAAAGTCGGGCAACAGATCACACACTAAAAGCAAGTGAAATAGAAAAAATATGAAAAATCTAAATTGCGGGTGAGAGTGTACGGGGTTAGAAATTAGAGAATATGAAAGATTTTGAAATTTTAAACCGTTTGGCCTTTTAAAACCTTTCAGTTCGCAGCCCTTTCGACAGAGTAAGTCGTCCATGCCGAACCACTCGGTGATGCGCCCAGCGGTTATTTACCTCGTAGAGTTTTACTGGCCCTTCAGTCAATTTAGGGGTCCAAACGGTGGACTAAAATGGGCTTACCGATTAATTTATTGGCCCACCAAGTTTTATAGACTTCCACATCAGGTTTTGTGGATCCAACAGCGGTCCAAGTCATGCTCGCCGACTGGACTTTTGGCTCGCCAAACTGCTTCTTTTCCAACACTTTTCACTCTTTCAACCTGCACCATCAACACCCGTTATTCAAAATCAAACATGAAGCATTAAAAACATGGGTTGCCTCCCAAGAAGCGCCTTAGTTAACGTCGTGGCACGACTAGGATACCAAATCAAGATTAATTTTTGGAGTTTGCCATTGTGTCACTAGGTAACCCCCGTTATTGTCTTAGATTCAGATGTGAAGAAATTTGACCCATTTGGGTCTCCAGCTGCTTAATAGAGACTGAGTTAGAGGTCATTGTCTTATTGAGAGTCGAGACATCCTCTTTCATCTCTTTCAACACTTTGTCGGACCCTTCAACTTTGGCGAGAATCCATGAAAGCATATCTTCTGTCCGGCCACCCTCAGAATCTTTGGGCTTTTGACGCTCATGGGGATGAACATACCTATCCTACTCCCCCTCTCTTTCGTTCCAAGTGGCGTTACGATCACGCCATTCTCTGCCATGGTCTCTCCAACCCTCATCTCTATTCCATCCTTGATTTCCACCCGGTCTTGGGTAGTTTGCACGATAATCTCCTCCTTGATTGGCTAGGAAGTTCACTTCCTCATTGTACAGTGCTTCAAATTGTGCTTCTTTGGGGTTTGCTCCACCAACACCCACAGTATTAACACTCCTTGCGCCAGCACCCATGACATTTTTAGCCAAGATATTCAGCTGGGTCATCATTTTGGCCATGTTTTTGTCACTCTCTTGATCCTTTTCAATCTTCTCTTTTGTCATTTTATAAGTAAGATGAGAGACTAGGTCTTCTCGAGTGTACCATGCCCTGTTGATCTTGGTCATTTAATCAAGGAGTTGGGATGCTATTGCATAGGGCTGTTGCATTATACCATCCGAAGAAACTTGATCAGCCACTCCTTTGTTTAACGAGTCAAGGCTTCTATAGAAATATAGCAGCAGCACATTATCTGGAAGTCCATGAGTTGGGCACTGAAGCACCAGTTTCTTAAATCTCAGCCATGTCTCATGGATTGGCTCGCCTTCCAAGCGTTTGAAACCTTGGATGCCATCCCTTAGAGTCATCATCTTCGATGGGGGAAAGAATCACACTTGAAATGTTGTGGTCAGCTAATACAAAGAGGTGATAGAGTGCCTTGGTAACTCAGCCAACCATTTAGTAGCTTCACCCATCAAAGAGAACGGGAACAACCTGAGACGGACCAATTCTTCCGATATGTTCTTAAATGAGAATGGCCCACAAATATCCACGAAGTTCCTGATATGCTCATTAGGATCCTCATGAGCCAGCCCCCCAAACAATCCTTTCAATTGTAGGAGCTGAAGCATTGTGCTTGTGATGTGACAAACAACGCTTCCTTTAGCTGGAGGTAAACGAATGGCACCAACACCACCCAAATGGTTTGGGTTATTGACATTTGGGTCATTGACATCATTGAGATTTCCATATGTCATCTTGGTGGCCTACTTGGCTACCATTACTTCCGTTACCTCTCATCTCCTCCTATGTTTAACACAAGAAATACAAAATGAAAAACTAAAATAAGTAGATTCAATTATAACTACAAAGATCACAATTCAACTTTAATAAAAGAATTTTAAAGAACACCACTCCGCAGCAGCGGTGCTATTTTGATTAACGTTTCAAACACACCTCATCCAATTCTAGGTGTAAATGATCGTTAAGCAGTCTAAAACCCAAAAAATGAGTTGGGGTCGAATCCCACAGGGAGAGGTACGTGCTCAAAGTTCAATTAAGAAGTACAAATGTGATCTAACTAGATATAGGAATAGAAATTATCAAAAAAGACATGTAAGAAATTAAAGGAGTGACATTAAATGTCTGATGGGGGTTTGTGGTTTGCAATTATCAACTACAATGTTGTCACAAACAAATTGAGATAACAATATGGAGAGGAATTCTCGGGATGTGATCGATTATCGGCAAATTTCGATATATGGGCAATTGAAACTACTAGTAAATAGCTAAATATCAGTGGGTAGGCTAGACTATAATTGAAATAGTTTTCTCTCGAAAAACTAATCCACTTCAAGTGATTTCTCTCGAACACAACAAGCATAGCAATTAAGAACAGCCCATGACCTTAATACATCTTCTCTCTCAAGCAAGATGGGTAGGATTGGGTTTAGGATTCACTCTCTCGAGCTGAACCCAAATCAACCCAATACCTACAAACCATTAATCAAAAGCTTTGGTTCTAAAACCTCTCTATCGAGCAAGCTAAGAACACAAAATTAGAACTGCATTCGCAACTATAATTCATAAATTAAACCTCAGCTAATGATTAAACCTATTTCAATATAGCATTTAACTATTAACTAACAACACCCATAAACTAATTCAACCCGTAATCACATGATCACACCCCAAGAATTGGTATTTTAGCCAAACATTATAAAAGAGTAAAAACGGTTACCGAATCGATCAGCCATCAACTGGGTAATAGTAATTAAACCTTTACGATGCTTCAATTTGAACAAAAATTTGAAACCCACTTGCAAAATCTCCAAATTGAATCTCAAAAAGTCTTCAAGTCTGCTAAGGAACTCTCTAAAACTGTTCTACACTTCAAAGAAAAATTCTAAGCTGAAAGGAGCTGCCTAATATACAGTTCAAAATTCTATTTATAGTTGCCAAAAATTAGCCACGAAGGGCCATTAGGCGAGGTAAGTCGGGTTCACCGAACCACTCAGCGAACCGCCCATTGCTCTCTTTTATCGCCTTTCTGCCTTGGCTCTCAGCATCCTCAAGTCTTGTAACTTTGGGCGATCTCTCTTGGCATCGCGGAACTGCTCGGCGATTCACTGATTGCCTCTTTTTTGTCGCTTACTTAGTTTCTTCCCTCAGGGCTGGCACACTGGAACTTTAGGCAGTTAAAGTAGTCACTCGGCGACACGCCAAGTGCTCTTGGAGATCCTCAGACTCGCCTTTCCTCACTTCTTCAGTTTGTTTTGTTCCTTTTTGCCATTTAGTGTCCTTGCTTTGCTCCTCAATCCATATACCTGAAATTCAAGGCTTTATCATCAGTTTATGCTACAAATTAAGCATTTGAGAACACTAAATTTATATAAACAAAGCCCTAAATGAGTCCAAATCTCAGACTCATCAACAACAGAGAAACCTGGTCAAATACATAAAAATCTGACTGTGGGAGCTACTAATAACCGACATAAAACCACGCGACCTAAACATGGAGTCGGATGTATACCCCCCATCGAGAGGACCCAATATACCCTGTCAGAGGTATAAAGGCATGACTGGAGTGATCACTAAAATGATGCCCACAGAGGGGACTTATAAACCTACGGGGCACGTAGTTCTGGGACTATTCTGGTACACTGAACCCTAGTCCACTCGGTCTAAGCCTACTCCCAACTAGAAATATGAACAATGTAACATAATTGAATTATACTGGATAGCTCATTATTCTGACATGCTAACTGAGAATGGGACATTTATAACTGATAATGAAACATTCGAAATATGAGGCATGCATATCTTTTTAAACTGACCTATCTAATGTAATTCACGAACTAAACTAATCTACACCACTAGGGCTCTAAATTTCATGCAAGGAACTAAGCAACAATATGTTAAACTGATTTGGATCATTCTAACAGCTAAAACCCAATAATTTTTAACATTTAAGAAAACCCTAGGTCTAGATAATATGAAGGGAATCAAGAATTAGACTGAATTTTAGGGACCTAATGGGTGAAAGGAACCCACTAGTGAAATCCCACATACCTGGTGATGAAATTCAAGGAGAAATCTTTCGATTTCAGGGCTGGAACTGAAGAAAACTTGTTGCGTTCTTAGAGAGGGCTTGGTCGACTCTTTCTCCTTCTTTTTGTTCAACTTGATGATTTTTTTGGAGAATGAGTTGACTAGGGTAAGTTCTAATTAAGTTACTAGGCTAAAACCGACTAAAACTACGTAGTATAGGGGTCCAAAAAATAGGGAAAAAACCAAACGACCCCTGACTTAAAAGCTGTCGAGACCAACCGACGGACCGTTGACTGACCCACGATCCGTCCTCTCAACCGTCGTTGGCTTTCAGAGAAGGGGGTTTTTGTGTCTCGATCCACGGCCCGTGGTCTAACCTATGGTCCATGGGTTTGGCCGTGGGTCGTGCCTTAGAATATTCTATCTGAGTTTTTCTAGGGAGGGCTACAAGTGGTAATCCACGGACCCGACCTACAGTCCATGGGTCACCCTACGGTCTGTGGGTGGTGCCCATCTGTGGCACCTTCAACTTTTGATTTCTGCAAACTGGTCTTTCTAGCATACGGGGTGTTACATTATCTCCCCCTTGGGAACATTCATCCTTGAATGAAGACTAAACTAGCTGAAAATGGAGGGAAGGAGCTGCAAACCCTACCACTAAGTACTGGAAACTGAAATCTGACTGAAGTGAGTTCCAAGAACATGCAAATAGGCTGAAAATGCAAGTATAACTGAAGGAACATGATACTAAGACCGAATTCATGCAAGAGTAAACTGAGAGACTGGAGAGGAACTATTACCTCAAGCTGGAATGGAATCGGAAGGAAAGAGATGAGGATACTTGGCTTTCCTGGCTGCTTCTGCTTCCCAAGTAGCTCCCTCTACGGACTAACTCATCCACTAAACCTTAACTGAAGCGACTTCTTTATTCCTCAACCTACGAACCTGACGATCAAGGATTTCAACTAGCACCTCTTCTTAAGTGATACTATCCTTCACAACCACACTGTCTAATGGTATTATAGATGTTGGATCACCCACACACTTCTTCAACAAGGAAATGTGAAATACCGGATGGACTGCTGCTAGTTCTGCTGGCAACTCTAACTTATAAGCCACTTTACCAACCCTTTTCAAGATCTTTTAAGGGCCTAAATATCTAGGAGTGAGCTTCCCTTTCTTTCCAAATCTCATCACCCCCTTCATAGGTGACACTTTCAGGAAAACCCAATCATCAACCTCAAACTCTAAGTCCCTTCTCCTAACATCTGCATAGGACTTCTGACAACTCTGGGCAGTCTTTAGTCTATCTCTAATGAGCTAAACTTTTTCCATGGCCTCATGAACCGAATCTGGCCCTATCAAAGCTGCTTCACCTACCTGAAACCAACCAACTGGAGATCTACATGTACAGCCATAAAGTGCCTCATAAGGGGCCACTGAATACTGGAATGGTAGCTATTATTGTAGGAAAACTCTATAGAGGAAGGTGATCATCCCAACTGCCCTTGAAATCGATCACACAAGCTCTCAACATGTCCTCTAAAGTCTGAATGGTACGCTCTGCCTGTCCATCCATCTGTGGATGAAATGTTGTGCTAAGATTAACCTGGGTACCAAGACCTTTCTGAAACGATTTCCAGAAATGAGAGGTAAATTTAGGACCTCTATCTGAGATGATAGACAAAGGAACCCCATCGAACCTGACTATATCATTAATGAAAAGCTTGGCGTAGTCCTCCGCCAAATCTGTAGTCTTAACAGCCAAAAAGTGAGCGGACTTAGTAACTCTGTCTACTATTACCAAAATGGAATCATTTTGTCTGCGAGTACGAGGTAAACCTGTAATGAATTCCATGTTGATCACTTCCTACTTCCATGTAGGAATGTTAATCTCTTGAGTCATACCTTCTGGTTTCTGATGTTCTACCTTCACCGGCTGACAATTAGGGCACTTGGCCACAAAATCGTCTATATCCCTCTTCATGCCATTCCACCAAAAGACTTCCCGTAGATCACGGTACATCTTAGTGGCGCCTGGATGAATAGAATACCTGGAATTATGAGCCTCTGTAAGGATCAGCTACCTCAAATCATCCACCTTAGGAACACATAACCGACGCTGGTAGCGAAGCACACCATCTCCCCCTTGGGAGAGAACCTCAACTTTCTGCTGGTGAACTGCACCCTTCAATGAAGCAATATAGGGTCACTGTCTTGTTTCTCCTTAACCTCCGCTACCAATGAAGATTCTGACCCATTCTGAACTGTTACACCAACATCTGATATGTTCATAAGGCAAACTCCTAGGCGAGCAAGCCGGTGAACATCCTTCGCTAATTCCTTCCTTTCTTCCTCAACATGCGCTACACTACCCATTGATAGTCTGCTAAGAGCATCAGCTACAACATTGACCTTACCAGGATGGTAAAGCACATTCATATCATAGTCCTTCAGGAATTCCAGCCATCTCCTCGGACGAAGATTCAACTCTTTCTGGGTGAACACATACTGGAGGCTCTTATGGTCTGTTAACACATCTACGTGAACACCATACAAGTAATGTCTCAAAATCTTTAGGGAAAACACCACAGCTGCAAGCTCGAGGTAATGAGTCAAGTAGTTCTTCTCATGCACCTTAAGCTGTCTAGAAGCATAAGCTATAACTTACCTCGCTGCATCAACACACAACCTAGGCCGACTCCGGATGCATCACATTAGATCACATAACCGTCTGAACTCTCTGGTAGAGTCAAAACAAGAGTTGTAGTCAACCTAGTTTTCAGTTCTACGAAGCTCTTCTCACACTCATCTGACCACTGACACTTAGCCTTTTTCTGAGTCAGCTTATTCAATGGAGAAGCTATGGATGAAAATACTTCCACAAACCTTCTGTAGTAACCAACCAAACCCAAAAAACTTCTGATATTTGTAGGAGAGGTGGGTCTGGGCAATTGCTTCGCTGCCTCAATCTTTTGAGAATCCACTCAGATCCCTTCGCTAGACCCTATATGACCAAGCAAAGCAACAGATTTCAACCAAAACTCAAATTTTCTAAACTTAGCGAATAACTGATACGCTCAAATTACACCTCCCTAAAGAAGTATAAGCGATCGTTGTCAAATAAAAAACCCAATTTGTAGGTTGGGATCGATCCCACGAGGAATATGGTTTAGACTTAAATTTAACTCACTATTATATTCGTTTAGTCAACTTATTTACGAGACAACTAAATAAAAGTGGGGGATTTGTGAAACAAATGACTGATTGTTGTTTAAGTAACAAGTGAGCAAGATTCAAACTTTGTTGTTATCAATGAGAGAGAGAAACTAGGGTGTATGTGTTCCCCATAAGATCTTAACGCGGTATTCCTAATAATAGTAATCTTTTCCAAGTGTTTTACATGCAAAGTTGGTAAGATATGTATCCCTAAGTGATTGGTCTTCCAAATAGGGAATTTCACTGCGCACCTTGGTCCGGCTACGTGTGTATAATTTACTAACCCTTACCTTTACCTCAGATTAGACATCACATCAATGTATGGCTTAGTTTTCACCCTCGCACCAATTGACATTAGACTATTAGATAGTATCACACTAAATCTCTGTTTACAATTCTTTTCTTATTAACTACCTCATTGGTCCGGCAAGTAGCAACAAGGAGAGTTCTAACGTTGGCCACCGTTAAAAAGACTTCTAAGCGAAAGAATTACCAATACATGCATCAACACTATTCAAGAATTACTTAGTCATTATTCATACGTTGTTAATTGCTCATGGTTCCCACAATCCTAGTTGTGGATTTAGTTACTCATTCTTGAAAGAACACAATTCATATTTTTGTAAAGAGAATTCATGAACTTACGTTTAGAGTAGAAGAAACCCGTAATCTCTGATTAAATTTCAAAGAGAAAATCTTATAAACCGAAATCCGGAAATCAAATTGCCAAAGTTTGCTAGTTAATTCCCAAGAAAATATTAAGAACTAAAAGTAAACAATAATGTCTAACCACCAAAAATGAGGTTTACATACCCTATTTATAGAAAAACATGTCCTAAAAAAAAGGAAACAAAATAAGGAAATAAACTCTCTGGACGCGGCTTTGGTCGACGACTCGACCTACAGACCGTGGGTCGACCTACGGTCCGTAGGTCCCCTCCGTTGGTCAACACTCAAAACTTTTTCTGCAAGGCCTGGAACCTTCAACTCCCAGTTCATCACTGACGGACGTGCAGGACGGACTGTAGGTTGACCTACGGTCCGTGGGTCCTCTTCCATGGCTCCACACTTAGGATTTTCATCAGGTACTGGAACTTCGACTCTCTGAACACCTTCTATGGACGTGCAGGACGGCCCGTAGGTTGTTTCGTGGTTCCACACTTGGTCAGACTTCCCTGATGCTCCAATTTACGCCCACCATTGACGGACCGTCATAGGACCTACGGTCCGTAGGTCCCTTTGTGGGTGGCTACTTCTGCAGATTTTTCAGCTGTCATCTCATTAAATCGTGTCCAAACCTATTTCCTACAAACATGACACAAAAACATTATTTCCAATACAAAATGGCCCTAGACACACACAACTCTTAAGTGAAATGTATCAAAATAACCGTAAACTCACGGTATATCAACACCCTCAACTTAAATATGTTGTTTGTCCTCAAGCGACACACTAACACTCTAAACGACACTTGTGTAGAAGCAGATATACAAACTCAGTAATCACATGTCTATCTCAACCCATTCCATCTTCTTAGTGCAAATCATTTTATTAGACTCAACAAGCTAACTCATGCGGATCAAGATATGACACAGATCGACCAATAGACACCACAACATACACTTTTCACAATCACCAAGGTACCAACTTTCCGACAATGTAACTAGTGCCCTCACTTTAAACGAAATCATTTTCACACAGAAGATATGAATTTTGAGTTTTAGGATTCATTAAACACTCACGCTCAGAAGTGACTTCAAGTACAGTTAGTGCTCAATACCATAGGCTTGCCCTTATTTTCACTGCTTAGACTCTCCAAACTAGTTGCTAGGATCACTATAGGACTTTCTTAGCTTGTAAAGTAGGCTCAGGGTCAGGTGTGGTACATTTGGGTACTTTTTAGTGACTTTTTGCCCTCCTTGACATTACATTGGCTTTTTACCTCTTTTCTCAACCTATTTTTGACATCCTTTCATTTTACTTTCTTTCCCTTGACTCTTTTCAACATGGATGTGACTTTTGACTTTTTGGCTCTTATTTTTCACTTTCTTCTTTTTCTTTCACCTTATTTTTCTTTATTTCTTTCATCACTTTTATTTATCATCTTTTTGCTTCTTTTGCACAAAGTCACATCCTCTTCTACATTTTCTTTTTCTCTTTTCAACACAAAACTCTTTTCATACCCTTTTTTTTATTCGGTTTCCTCTTTCATAGCCACCCTCAACTTATGGATTTTGCATTAGTTGAGGTGCACAGTATCCGATGTCAGACCAGGGCCAAGATCAAGGTAACTTTTGAATTAGCCACCCTCAACTTAGGCTTTTGGCCTAATTCAAGGTGCACATGTCCAAGGAGGGACCGGGGCCAAGACAATTATTTTAGGGAAGGTGACTTAGGTGAATCAAAAGAAATGGTCTATTTTAGGCTCAAATATTTGGATCAAAGGGAACATTGATTTCATTTGGTTGGATCATTTTAGGCTTAAGTGGACTAATTCGAATAAGGGCCTATGATCACTTCCCAACTTCTAGCCAAGATCATCTTAGCAGGACAACCGGGGCAAGTTTTAGATTGGCACATACAGTCTGAACATTCAACTTTTCTCACACACTCTCGGCACATTGTTTCATCATCAGATTATCAGATTACCCAGTTCAAATTTTATCTTAAGTCATGAGGTCACATCGGTTCTTATCATGTCACATTAAGATCCAATACATTCAACTCATCAAGACTATAGATCTAGCATAATTCAACAATTTTGTACAGAGATCATTTTTCTCATGCTTTTCATGCCATCATGCTTTCATTTATCTACTTAATCCTACATATACATTCCTAAACATGCCGGTTCAATAGAAATTAAAACAGTCTCTTGGGGGAAAAGAACACAGGAAAGAAAACCCGAAGAGAGGATTATGAGTTGGGTTACTCAGACTTCACCCTATCACTCATAATCCATTTACCCCACCCCCAACAAAATAAAGTGCAATTGTCCCCAATGCACACAAAAAATTAAAAGCAAAGGATTGGGTGAAGCAAACCTGTGGTGCATATGCGCCGAAGACCGCTCAAGAAGTGGGTGGGTCCAATTTCCCTGAACCCACTGGATCCACACTTGGAACGCCTTCAGTAGCGCTCTCATCTACCCTTTCAGCACCCTCAGTAGTGCTATCATCAACTCTTGAGACACCATCATTAGTGCTCATACCGCTAGATATGCCCACAACTATCTCATTGGCCCTCTGTTGTCTCATCTCATCGTCAACTATGGATGCCCTCCGAGCCATCTCAACTGCTGGCGCTCCCTCTTCCTCGCTCTCTCAGCCTCAGTGTCATCAGAAGTACGACAAGAACGGGGGTGCTTCCCAGCAGTACAGAAAGAATCTGGCGGTGGCATACCTTTTTCAGAATAGGGCACTCAACACCCTATCATCAACCAGTGTCGTAGGGGAAGATTCTGGCTTAGTCTCTGGTGCAGAGAGAAGTACAGTGACATCAGCACGGCTAGGATTCTCAACTCAAAGGCATACAGGCGCTGATGAACGACCTGGACCTTCTGGTCCATCATGTGCTCCTTCCGCTGTTCAACCCTAGCCGCGGACTTCACTATAGCACGCTGCATCCATGGCCTCACATGCTGAAGTAGGGTAGCCATCTGTGCCTCGAGCCTATGTACTCGAGCTAGAGGGATGGCGGTGGCGCCGGAAGAATGGGTGGCTCTGGATGAGCTAGGGGCCTGACTGGCAGCTGAAGACGGAGGAGCATGTGCCTCTGTTGTAGTGGTTGGAGGGGCAGTGTCATCATCCTACATCTGCTCCACATCCGCTGCAAGATCATCACCCAATGGTGGCACCTCAACCTGTGGCTCCCTGCGAGGTGCAGCTGCATTTGCCTCATCCTGAATAAGGCCTATATTAAGAGTCTTGATTGCATGAAGCAACCGATCATAATGCCATACTGGTACACCGAATTCCCTGCCAATCTGGAAGATGAGGCAGGGGAAAGACAAAGTGGTGGTGGCCTTGAAGGCCCTCTCATGGATCACCTCGATCAGTATACGGACAAAATCGACCTCATGTCCTGCTACCATGGCTGCAACTATCACCGCTCGGTCCCATGTGACCACATTGTCCGCCTGAGTGGGGGACAACCTATAACGTACCAGCAGCCAGAAGAATTTTGCAGCAAAATTTAAGATGGCCTTCCTGATGCCCATGGTCGGAGTACTGACCTACTCTGCTCGCTCGTCGTCCGTGGTAAGATGTCATGCTAGCCACCTAATAAGTGACTCCCACTGCTCGGCATTCCTCTGAAATGCCCCACTCTTGATGATGCCCATGCGATAATCTAGCTCTGCTGTATTGATTGGCAGAGTCTGATCTGGGCTATATATGAGCTAAGCTGCGGGCTTGGCCCTCTTGGAGATGGACCCTCTAATAGTGGCGGCATAGGAAGTGTAGAACTCCCTGACTATCTCCTTACTGTACGTGCCTGGGGGCCGGGCCATCCACTCGCACCTGTGTCAATGAAAGAGTTCCTCAATGACTGGAGTAGAGTGCAGGCTACCTGTGAGAGCCCGACGCTCCTCGATGACTAGTCGAGCCATCTTCTCTTTCTCATTCAGCATGCGGGAATCTTTGTATATCTGATACTGGCCCTCCACACACCATCGATTTGGTTCCTCAGCAACTGGTGCAGTCTCGGTACTGGGGGCACTGGAATGTTGCCCGCACTATCAGCCTTAGAAGATGAGGCAGTGATACCATTAGAACCAGAGCCTGAGCTGGAGCCGGATGCGGACTCAGAGCAAGCCGGTGATCCGATCGGTCTGGCCCCCTCTTCAGACTGGCTGGCAGTGACCACGCCGAAACTCACCTGCCGGACTTTGTTCCGTGTAGTGCGGGGAGTAGTGGGGGAGGTCCTTGTGCGAGGTGGAACGTACTCCACATTATTCTCCACATCAGTGTCCTCATCGATCAGTCGAAAGGACGGTGCCACAGATTTTGATTTTCCCTTGGTGGCATAAGTCGGAGCTTACTTGGGGGCCATAATACCTGTAAGAGCTTAGTTAGTACCAAAACAAGCAAATAACACACTCAGGAATTTTTTAGAATAAGAAACGAACCAAAACAAAAACTGAAAAATTCCTGGACAGTAGCAGAACTGTCCACCTACGGTCTGTAGGTCCCCTCTGTAGGTCAGAGTTCCCAGAAGTTGGGTCTCTATTATGAACCACGGATGTACAGAACGGGCCGTCGATGGAACGACGGACTGTAGTCCACCTCTGTGGTTCCATACTAGGTGACTATTTCATGTGCAACAGACCCACGGACCCGACCTACGGTCCGTAGGTTGACCTACGGTCTGTGGACGGGGTCTCGTGGGTCAGTTCTCTGCCAGGTTTCATACATGCCTCATATTGTACTCATTATTTCAACAAATCAATTAATCAACTTAGGTCTAATCATACATTTCAACACAATATATGGTAGTTCGTCATCCTTAGGGTTCCGGTTACTCACAATTTTACCTTTTGACATAACGAACTAGGAACCCTAAGTCAAGGGCTATTCTAGCATACAATCCAACATTTAACCATAAAATTAACAACCCAAGGTCAAGTTCCAACTTCGTGACTTCATAATACAACAATGAACAGTGAATTCAAATTCAGGGTGAAATCGTTTACCTTTCAAGAAATCTAAGTGGGTGAGTGTGATGATACAATAGACTCCTTAGAACTTTTTTTAGCCTTTGACACCGAACCCAGACAATGGAATTGTTGGGGAATGGAGATTGGGGATTTAGGGAGAGAAGGAGATGATTTGGGAGTTTGGAGAAATGAATGGGGATTGATGTGGGAGTTATAGGGGTGATTAAGGGGATTTAGAGGATTTATAAAAGGGTTGGGGGGATTTAGATGGACGTGGGAAATGATTTAAATATGAATGGATTTATTTAAAGGGAGTCTGGGTCGGGTCGGCATAACCCTAGGTTTGGACCCACGAATCCCCTTCTACGGGCCGTCGATCGACCTACGGACCGTAGGTCAGGTCCGTAGGTAACTCTGACACTTAGACTTTTTAGAAAACTTACCTGGGATCTACGGACGCCATTCACGGTCTGTGGATAGACCCACGGACCGTTGATGAGGTCCGTAGACCACTGCACAACCTTTTTCTGCAGATTTTGCCTTTCGCCCCTGCACACGTAGCAACCATTAGGACTTTCTTTTTACGTTTTCTGGACACTTTTTAGACACGGATCCTATTCTACATCTAGCCAACACTAATACAAAAATAAAACACCTATCTAAAGAGTTACAGAAATTAGAATAAAAGAAGAAAACTCCTAATTCGAAAAGAAAAATTTATAGTTGGCTAGATTGTACATCTTGGGTTGACTCCCAAGCAGCGCTTGATTTTACGTCGCGGCACGACGCAGGCCCTTGATTACTCAGACAACCTTCATCAAGATAGTAGGCCTCAATCACTTCTTGCACACTCTCCAACCTCCCCATGCAGACTTTTATCCTTTGCCCTTTCACCTTGAACCTTGTTCCCTCCTTGTTCTCGAGCTTGACCGCTCCATGTGGAAATACGTGAGTGACTATGAATGGCCTGGTCCACTTGGACTTGAGCTTGCCAGGAAACAAGCACAACCTTGAGTTGAATAAAAGCACCAGATCACCCACAATAAATTCACGTTTATCAATCTTTTGATCATGATACTTCTTCATCTTCTCCTTGTACAAGGCTGAACTTTCATAAGCTTTTAGGCAAAACTCATCATGCTCATTTGTGTCATTCACTCTTTGACTCGATGCAGCGCCCCAATCCAAATTCAACTTCTTTAGTGCCAACACAGCCTTATGCTCTAGCTCTTCCGGCAAATGGCATGACTTCCCATACACAAGTTGGTAGGGGGACATACCTATGGGAGTCTTGAATGCGGTGCAATAGGCCCATAGAGGATCATCAAGCCTCCTTGACCAATCCGTTCTATTGGCATTCACAGTCTTTGAAAGAATCTGTTTGATCTCTTTGTTTGACACTTCAACTTGCCCACTAAACTGTGGATGGTAAGGAGTGGCTACATTGTGATGGACTCAATATTTCTCTAGCAACGCCTTGAACAACTTATCACAAAAGTGGGAACGTCCATCACTTATAATCGCCCTAGGTTTACCAAATCTAGAGAAGATACTCTTTTTCAAGAATGCGTTGACACTTTTCCCTTCGTTGTTCGAAAGCACAATTGCTTCCACCTATTTCGACACATAATCAACCGCAACAAGAATATACTTCATCCTATGTGAACTCACAAATGGACCCATAAAGTCAAGGCCCCATACATCAAACAACTCAATCACCAATATCGGATTCATAGGTAGCTCTTGCCTCTTTGAAATTCCTCCTTCTCTTTGGCAACGATCACAAGACTTGGCGAAATCATGAGCATCTTGGTGGATGGTGGGCCAGTAATACCCACAGTGCAATATTTTATGAGCAGTCTGAATACCACTATGATGCCCACTAACAGGCGATGAATGACACGCCTCTAGTATACTCACCATCTCAACCTCGGGCACACAATGATGAATAATCCCATCAGCACAAATACGGAACAAATAAGGCTCATCCCAAAAGAACTTCTTCACATCATGCATAAACTTTTTCCTTAGGTGAAAAGATAAATTTGATGGAACCAGATAACTTGCCAAGTAGTTAGCAAAGTCTGCGAACCAAGGAATAAGATCATGAGAAGCAGCCAATACATGTTCATCTGGAAAAGCATCAATAATTTCAGCCCCATCTCTTAGCTTGAGCATAGCTTCCTCTTTTAATCTGGACAAATGCTCGGCAACTTGATTTTCGGTCCCCTTTCTATCTTTCACCTCAAAATCAAATTCTTGCAGCAACAATATCCATCTAATCAACCTCGGTTTTGCATCCTTCTTAGCCATCAGATACCTCAATGCAGAATGGTCAGTATGCACTATGACCTTATTACCAAGCAAGTAGGATCGAAATTTCTTGAATGCGAAAAGCACAACAAGGAGTTCTTGTTCAGTCACCGTGTAGTTCTTTTGAGCCACATTTAGAGCTTTCCTGGCATAGTAAATAAGATGAAGAATCTTCTCTCGCCTTTGTCCCAATACCACACCAAGCGCCACTCCACTCGCATCACACATCACTTCAAACGGTTGTCCCTAATCCGGTGAAATAATGATAGGTGCGGAAACTAGCATTTCTTTGAACTCTCCAAATGCTCTCAGACAAGCATCATCAAAATCAAACTTACACTCCTTTTTGAGCAATTTGCGCAATGGGTGTGCAATTTTGGAGAAATCCTTGATAAACCTCCTATAAAAGCCTGCATGCCTAAGAAAACTTCTAACACCATTAACAAAGATAGGTGGTGGAAGATTTTCTATTACTTCTACTTTAGCTCTATCTACCTCAATACCCTTCTCAGAAATTCGATGAGCCAAAACGATCCCCTCTTTCACCATGAAGTGGCACTTTTCCTAATTGAGCACAAGATTGCACTCTTCACACCGTTTCAGTACCTCGGCCAAATGCATCAGACAACCATCAAAAGAGTCACCTACCACAGAGAAATCATCCATAAATACCTCAATAGTGTCCTCCACCATATCTGAAAATATCGACATCATGCAATGCTAGAAGGTCGCTGAAGCATTACACAACCTAAATGGCATCCGTTTGAAGGTGAAAGTCCCATAAGGGCAAGTGAAGGTGGTCTTCTCTTGGTCTTCTGGAGCTATGGAGATCTGATTGTAGCCCGAATAACCATCAAGAAATCAATACAAACTATTACCAGCAAGGCGGTCCAGCATCTGATCGATGAATGGCATAGGGAAGTGATCATTTTCTGTCCAAGCATTCAATTTCTGGTAGTCCATGTATACTCTTTATCCAGTAATTGGCCGCATTGGAACAAGATCGTTTTTCACATTAGGTACCACGGTAATCCCACCTTTCTTAGGAACACACTGAACAGGACAAACCCAACTACTATCTGCAATGGGATATATGACTCTAACATCCAACCACTTGATGATTTCCTTTTTCACTACCTCTTGCATAGGCAGATTTAGCCTCCTTTGATGCTCGATACTAGGCTTGTGGTCCGACATGAGTTGGATTTTATGAGAACAAATGCCAGGGGGAATCCCAATAATGTCCGCAATAGTCCACCCAATAGCCCGCTTGAACCTCTTCAACACAGAAACCAATGCCTCAACTTTTACCGCATTTAAATTGGCCACAATGATGACCGGTAAAGTACCATCTCTCCCCAAGAATACATACCTTAAATGTGATGGTAGGTCCTTGAGCTCCAATTTTGGAGCCTCTTCAACAGACGGTTTTATGGGTGGATAGTCGTGATTCTTCATATCTAGCTCCGATTTCTTTGGTTTGGAACGGAATTCGAACCTATCAAGTGCGGCGACCAACTCATCATAGTCTTCAATACCATCACCCTCAAAATTTATCATTACCGTTGCCAGTGCATTAACACCCAACCTCTCTTCAATAGAAACATCAAAACCTCACTCCACAATATGATTCACCACTGACACTTACTTGAGATCGCTTTCCTGCTTCATGGACCTACAGATATTAAAAGTTACCTCTTCATTATTCAATCAGAACTTCATCTGTCCTCTCTCCATATCGACTAAGGCGCTACCAGTAGAAAGGAATGGTCTCCCTAGGATGATGGGAACCTCAAAATAAACCTCACAATCAAGTATCACAAAATTCGCCGGAAAAATAAACGACTCCACTTTCACAAGTACATCTTGGAGAACACCAATTAGTTTTTTCATAGTTCTATCGGCCATGAGTAATCGCATCGCAGTCGGTTTTGGAGCCCTAAACCCAACTTCTTGTAAATAGAAAATGGCATCAGATTAATGCTTGCACCCAAATCACACAACGCCTTTGCAAAATGCAACGACCCAATGGTATAAAGAATAGTGAAAGAACCAGGATCCTCTTTCTTCTGCACAAGTGACCTAGTAGCAATAGCACTACAATGTTGCAACTTATCATCATCTTCCAAACTGACGACCCTCTTCTTAGTCACCAAATCTTTCATAAATTTTGCATACCCAGGCATTTGCTCCAAAGCTTTGATAAACGGAACATTGATGGAAAGTTGTTTCAACATAGTAATAAACCTGTGGTATTTTACTTCTTCATTCTTCTTGACCAACCTCTGTGGGAATGGAGGTGGAGGTCTAGGCATGGGAAAAACTTTTTGGGTTATCTCCACTTCCTTCTCTGTAGCATTCTTGGACTCTCCAGTAACCTCAATCTCATCATCATCTTTTTCAACCTCAGACGACATAGATGGATCAATGGTCTGTTTACCCCCTCGAGGAGTGACTTCCATACAATGCCCATCATTCTTTGAATTCTGGATGGTGTTGCTAGGATGTGTGCCAGGCTGACGTGGGTTTACTGTAGTGGATAACTGATTCATCTACTGCTCTAGTTGCTTGATCGACACTACATGGGCATCAACTTTTTGACCAATTCCAGACAAGTCGTTTCACATCTTTTTCACATTCTCATCAGTCGTGTCATACCTCTTCATCATCTTCTGCATCATATCCTCAATCCGTGACATAGTACCCCTAGCTTCCTTATTGCCAGATTCCCGATTTGCAGGTGGAACGAAAGGACTAACTCTCTCGTTCTTGTTGCCATAGTTGTTCCGGTTGCAGTTGTTGTCGTGATTGTAGTTCCTATCCCTGACATAATGACCCTCTTGATTATAGTTACCATAGTTCCGACCTTGGTTTCCTTGACCTTGGCACCAATTATCCTAATTGGAACCTTGGGCGTTGGCTCGGAAACCCCCCGTCTGATCATTCAATAAGTAAGCATCTTCCTCATAGTAGCATTCCTCAACTGGTGGTGGTGAAGTTCTAGTCAACTAGTTTACTGCATTCACCTTTTCTGCACCTCCGCTCACATGCTTCAATACCAACCCAAGTTTTTTCCTCATCTGAGCCATCTCCTCACGAATGTCATCGGCCGATTGACTAGGTGTAGCTTGAACTGCAAAAGTGTTTCTTCCGGTGTCTGACTTTCTAGTGCTCCATGCTTTATTATTTCGGGAAATCTTCTCCAGTTTCTCTGCGATCTCCTTAAAGTGCACTCACCATATGATCCTTAGTGATAGTATCAAACACAGCCTTTCCATTGTAATCCTGACCTCTGTAGAAGTATTCCTTCAGTGACTCATCATCAATGTGGTGATTTGGAACACTTCATATGAATGTAGTGAACCTATCCCACAAATTACTCACAGACTCTCCATGTAGTGCTATAAAGTTTTTCAGTTTGTCCTTGTGATTCAGCTTCTTGGACAATGGAAAATACTTTGCCATGAACACCTTGTGCAATTGATCCCATGAGTGAATCGAGTTGTACGGAAGCTCAGAAAACCATACCGCAGCATCTCCGGTCAGTGATAGAGGGAAGAATCTCAACCCTATGACATTCATATCCAACTCTGGTCGACCCATACAACTTTTGCAAACACTCTTCAACTTAGCTATGCCCATGCGGATCTTCCAAAGCCATACCAGAGAACAAACCTCTTGTTGTAAGTGTTTGCATCAAACTGCTAGTCACCACGAATGTATTCCCTGGAGTTAGAGGAGGGAGAACAATAGGTCCTTCAGATTCAATGGTATTGAAGTTAACCCTCCGAGTAGATTATTACCCTAAACCTGAGCATTTTCCTTATTCACTTGTTCCTTAGGCTCCTCTATAACTGGATTATTATGGACCCTTTGGTTATTCATCTTTCTCAAAGTTTTGCTCATGGAATCAGTGGTTCGCCTCGATTTTGTGTACTTCGTATACACTAGAGCAGAAACCTGAAGAAACAAAAACAAAAGAAAAAGTGAAATCAGGAAATAATTGACTAAAGTTCAATAATGTAGTTAAACTTAATCCAAAAGCCTTATTTCCCAGCAGCGGCGTCAAAATTTGATACACTCAA
The DNA here is from genome assembly GCA_029582245.1 of Solanum etuberosum. Classification (NCBI taxonomy): domain Eukaryota; kingdom Viridiplantae; phylum Streptophyta; class Magnoliopsida; order Solanales; family Solanaceae; genus Solanum; species Solanum etuberosum. The sequence continues at coordinate 113,180 of JAJONR010000659.1, read as the reverse complement.
ATTTCAACTCCCTAAAGAAGTATAAGCGATCGTTGTCAAATAAAGAACCCAACTTATAGGTTGGGGTCGATCCCATGAGGAATATGGTTGACTTAAATTTAACTCACTATTATATTCGTGTCAACTTATTTCTGAGACAAATAAATAAAAGGGGGGGATTTTTGAAACAAATGACTGATTGTTGTTTAAGTAACAAGTGAGCAAGATTCAAACTTTGTTGTTATCAATGAGAGAGAGAAACTAGGGTGTATGTGTTCCCCAAAAGCTGTTAACGCGGTATTCCTAATAATAGTAATCCTTTCCTAGTGTTTTACATGCAAAGTTGGTAAGATATGTATCCCTAAGTGATTGGTCCTCCAAATAGAGAATTTCACTCCGCACCTTGGTCCGACTACGTGTGTATAATTTACTCACCCTTACCTTTACCTCAGATTAGACATCACATCAATGTATGGCTTAGTTTTCACCCTCGCACCAATTGACATTAGACTATTAAATAGTATCACACTAAATCTTTGTTGATAATTCTTTTCTTATTAACTACCTCCTTGGTCCGGCAAGTAGCAACAAGGTGAGTTCTAACGTTGGCCACCGTTAAAAAGACTTCTAAGCGAAATAATTACCAATACATGCATCAACACTATTCAAGAATTACTTAGTTATTATTCATACGTTATTAATTACTCATGGTTCCCACAACCCTAGTTGTGGATTTAGTTACTCATGCTTGAAAGAACACAATTCATATTTTTTTAAAGAGAATTCATGAACTTACGTTTAGAGTAGAAGAAACCCGTAATCTTCAATTGAATTTCAAAGAGAAAATCTTATAAACCAAAATTCGGAAATCAAATTACCAAAGTTTGCAAGTTAATTTCTAAGAAAATATTAAGAACTAAAAGTACACAATAATGTCTAACACCCAAAAATGAGGTTTACATACCCTATTTATAGAAAAACATGTCTAAAAAATAAGGAAACCAAATAAGGAAATAAACTTTCTGGATGCGGCTTTGGTCGACGACTCGACCTACGGACCGTGGGTCGACTCACGGTCCGTAGGTCCCCTCCGTTAGTCAACGCTCAAGACTTTTTCTGCAAGGCCTGGAACCTTCAACTTCCTGTTCATCACTGACGGACGTGTAGGACGGACCGTAGGTTGACCTATGGTCCGTGGGTCCTCTTCCGTAGGTCCACACTTAAGATGTTCATCAGGTGCTGGAACTTTGACTCTCTGAACACCTTTTACGGACGTGTAGGACGGCCCGTTGGTTGACCTACGGTCCGTAGGTTACTTCGTGGTTCCACACTTAGTCAGACTTCCCTGATGCTCCCATCTACGCCCACCATCGACGGTCCGTAGGTCCCTTCGTGGGTGGTTACTTCTGTAGATTTTTCAGTTGTCATCTCATTAAATCACATCCAAGCCTATTTCCTGCAAACATGACACAAAAACATGATTTCCAATACAAAATGGCCCTAGACACACACAATTCTTATGTTAAATGTATCAAAAATACCATAAACTTATGGTATATAACTGGCGATCTTTGAGAGTTTGTAGGACAACCCTCAAATGAGTCACATGTTCTTCCTCATTCCTAGAGTAAATGAGGATATCATCAATAAAGAGAGTAACGAACAAGTCCAAATACTACTTGAACACCATGTTCATTAAATCCATAAAAGTTGTAGGAGCATTGATTAGTCCAAAAGACATAACTACAAATTCATAATGATGATACCGAGTTCTGAAGGCTATTTTCGGGATGTCACTATCTCTAACTCTGAACTGATGATAACCGGATCTGAGGTCTATTTTCAAAAAATGACTGGCACCCTGAAGTTGGTCGAACAAGTCATCAATCCTGGGGATAGGGTACTTATTTTTAATGGTGACTTTGTTCAACTGCCGATAGTCAATGCACATCCTAAGAGAACCATCTTTCTTTTTCACGAATAATACAAGCGCACCCTATGGAAAAATACTAAGTCTTATGAAACCCTTATCTAGAAGGTATTTCAACTGCTCTTTCAATTCCTTAAGCTTTGCTGGAGCCATTCTTTAAGGAGGAATAGAAATAGGCTGGGTATCTGGAAGGAGATCAATTCTGAAGTCGATTTCCCTTTTGGGAGGAACTCCTGAAAGATCTTCTGGAAACACTTCTGGGAACTCATTTACTACAGGAACTGACTCAAGAGTTGGGGTTGCAGAGCTGAAATCCTTAACCCGAACTAAATGATAGATATACCCCTTGGAAATCATCTTTCTGGCCTTAAGGTAGGAAATGAATCGACCTGTAGGCACTGAGCTACTACCCTTCCATTCTAAGACTGGTTCGCTTGGAAATTGAAACCGAACAACCCTGGGTCTACAATCGACTGAGGCATAGCAGGAATGTAACCAATCCATTCCTAGAATAACATCAAAGTCTACCATTTCTTACTCTACAAGATCTACTGAGGTGACTTTCTGAGAAACTGAGATAGGGCAATTTATGTATACCCGTCTAGCTATAACTGGGTCACCTACTGGAGTAGAGACTGAAAATGATTCTAAAAGAGTTTCTGGACTGACACCGAAGTTCACTTATATATAAGGAGTTACAAAGGAAAGAGTAGCCTATAGATCTAACAAAGCATAAACATCTAAGTGAAAGACTCGTAAAGTACCAGTGACCACATTAGGAGAATTTTCCTGGTCCTAGCAAAGCTGAAGAGCATACGACCTGTTCTGGCGCTGACTGCCACCTGTACTAGATGAAGTACCCTGCTGAGTTGGGTGACCTGCTAGTGCTGCTGGAGCTGTAGACTGAGCCCTACTATTGTTACCTCTTTTCCCCTGTTTGGCAGAAGGGCAATCCCTCAACCTATGGCCAGACTGACCACATCCAAAATACCCTTCTTTCCCTGCAAGACACTTGCCCGGATGGTTCTTACCACATTTTGGACAAGTTGGGTAGGTTCTGCTACCAGAAACACTCCCCTAAGACTTAGAGCCTGGTGCCCTACTTTTCTGATCTTGTCTAAACCTGAGAGATGGAGCACTAGCTGATGAAGGTGATGGAGCCGAAGATCTTTGCTGAAACTGCGAACGATTTCCACCGCCCAATTTCTGGTAAGAGTACTCATAGTTACATGTCCTAGCCTTTTTGTTGTCCTTAGCCATTTCCCTAAGCTTATGTCCCTCAACCTGCTGAGCATGAGACATGAGCCTAGAGATATTAATCTCATCTAACAACATAGCATTTCTGCACTCTATTTTTACCAAGTCAGACACTCCATACAGAAACTTACTAATATGTGCCCTCGAATCAACAACCATATGAGGAGCATACCATATGAGGAGCATACTTGGACTGCCATTGTACCTTGCCTCAAATTCATGAATTCTTGAGCCTTAGCCTCCATCAACTCTCTCGTGAAGAATCTATCCAGAAAAGCTCCAGTAAAGCATTCCTAAGTCACAGGAGTTGCATCAGTACCCCTGTTTTCCTTCCATTACGTGAACAAAATGTGAGCTACATCCTTGAGCTTGTACGATGCCAACTCTACCCTATCATTCTCAGTTACCTACACCATTTCAAAGATCTTCTTAACCTTATCGATTAAATTTTGTAGGTCCTAACCAACCTGGGACCCTAGAAACTCTGGTGGATTCATCCTAATGAAATCAAGAACCCTGACTGCAACTGACCCATTATTAGCATTGGGAGGAACTGGGGCCTGCTGATTGTTCTGGTTAGTCACACTATATGCCAAAATCTGAATCGCATGCTGAAACTCTACATTCGAAACCTCTTGATCCGGGACAAGAGGAGCTGCGTTAGAATTCCTGGCATTAGCTCTACGAGGAGGCATGATCTGAAATACATAAAGACGAGTTAGAAGTAGATCATACCCACGCACGATAAGAATAGCAAAGAAAGTGATGTTTTCCTATAACACTTCGTAGCCTCCTTCTCATTAGATGTGGTGCACTTCACACCCATGAAAAAGACTCTACTTAGTGTGGCTTTTCAGACATCCAAGGACACTTAAACCTAATGCTCTGATACTAAGTTTGTCACACCCCGAGGCTACCCCTGGATGTTAACACGGGACCCAGGATCACGAGTGACCACAAGCTAACCCAGAGCTAGCATATCATAGTATACTAAAACATTACAGAATAAAATATAGTATGCGGAAGTTTAAAACCATAATTAACCAAAAGATGGGGAATACCCAATATTAATTAGATTATATAAAAGACTATGAGTTTAATAACAACTGGATGATCAAACACAAAACTAAAGTTGAATCTAATATTATGTCTGAAATAAGCTTCTAACTGACTAGAGATGCTAGGACATGTCCCCAGCTAACTCTAGTAAAAACTGAAACTGAAATAAAAGACTAAATCTGAAAACATGTCTAGATCCTCGAAGAATGAGGACTCACCACTAAACTGGAGATCAGGAACCGATCTATGCGTGATATGGATGCTGAGGACCCGAACCTACATCACGAGAAGATGTAGTGCATAGTATGCGTTAGTACTTGAAAGGTACTGAGCATGAAGGATAGAATAAAAGCTGAACAAAACATATAAATTGAAGCAACATACTGAACCATGATATAATCTGAACATGATGGAAATACTGAGGTATACTGAAATGAATGCAATGACCAAGTACATAACATAGTAAAACTTAATACTGAAGTACAACTGAGAAACCTGGTCAAATGCATAAAAATCTGACTGTGGGAGCTACTAATAACCGACATAAAACAACGCGATCTAAACGTGGAGTCCGATGTATACGCCCCATCGAGAGGACCCAACATACCCTGCCAGATATATAGAGACATGACTGGTGTGATCACAAAAATGATGCCCACAGAGGGGACTTATAAACCTACGGGGGCACGGAGTTCTGGGACTATTCGGGTATGTTGAACCCTAGTCCACTCGGTCTTAGCCTACTCCCAACTAGAAATATGAACAATGTAACATAATTGAATTATACTGGATAGCTCATTATTCTTACATGCTAACTAAGAATGCGACATTTATAACTGACAATGAAACATTCAAAATTTGAGGCATGTATATTTGTTTAAACTGACCTAGCTATTGTAATTCATGAACTAAACGAATCTACACCACTAGGGCTCTGAATTTCATACAAGGAACAAAGCAACACTATGATAATCTGATTTGGATCATTACAACAGCTAAAACCCAATAATTTCTAACATTCAAGAAAACCCTAGGTCTAGATAATATGAAGGGAATCAAAAATTAGACTGAATTCTAGGGACCTAATGGGTGAAAGGAACCCACTAGTGAAATCTCACATACCTGGTGATGACATTCACAGAGAATTCTTTCAATTTTGGGGCTGGAACTGAAAAAAACTTGTTGCGTTCTTGGAGAGGGCTTGGTCGACTATTTCTCCTTCTTTTCGTTCAACTCGATGAATTTTTTGGAGAATGAATTGACTAGGGTAAGTTCTAATTAAGTTACTAGGCTAAAACTGACTAAAATGACGTAGTTTAAGGGTTAAACGACGTAGTTTAGGGGTCCAAAGCATAGGGAAAAGACCAAACAAACCCTGACTTAAAAGTTGTTGGGGCCAACCGACGGACTGACAGACAGACTGACCGATGGACCGTTGACTGACCCACGGTCGATCCTGTCAACCGTCATTGGCTTTCAGCGAAGGGGGTTCTGGGGTCTCGATCCACGGACCACGACCATAACCCGTGGTCTGACCCACGGTCCGTAGGTCCGGCCATGGGTCGTGCCTTATAATATTTTATCTGAGGTTTTTAGGGAAGGCTACAGGTGGTCATCCATGGGCTCCACCTACGATTCGTGGGTGGTGCCCGTCGGTGGCACCTATAAATTCTAATTTCTGCAAACTGGTCTTTCTAGCATACGGGGAGTTACAGGACGAGGGCAAGAGCCAAGGAAAATGGGAAAGGGCCAACGCAAGGGGCCAAAGCTACCCAAAATTGGCCAAGGCACTTCCCCCACCTCCACGAGGGTCTTCACGACCCGTGGTGGCCACTATGCCCCATGGTGGGCTAGGCAGTAGCCTTCCCAAAATCTGCCCAAAAGTTGCTCCTCTTCAAGAGCCACTTCACAGATCGTGGTGAAGACCACAGCTCGTGGGAAGGCTCGTTGAGGGGAGTTGGGTGTGTGCGGGTTGAGAGGAAGTGGCAAGCCACTGCCTCAAGTCCCACGAGAGGGACCACGGCTCATGGAGCCCCTCATGAAGATGCCTTGGGCTTGTGGGCTAATGGCACTTGTTGCTAAGCCACTGCCTCAAGTCCACGATGGGGACCACGGCTCATGGAGCCCCACGTGAGGTCTAGGTAGCCCACATAAAATGAGGTTTAGTTTGGGTAATTTCTTTTTAAGTTAGTATTAAGTGAGGTCGTTTTTCCTTAGTTTTATACACCTATATGAGCCATTTTAACTCAAAAACCAACCGATTCACCTAATTGTTTCCCAAAACACAAATCAAATCCCAAAAAGTTCATCTTCCCCAAATATTCTCTCTCTAGAACTTGAAGAAGAAGAAGAAGAAGGAAGGTGGAGCTAGGGTTCAAGGAGCAAGGTTTTCTACTCAAATTCATTGGGTTTCATTGCTAAGGACTGGTAGTCCTTCATCCATGGATAGCTTTCATCCATGGAGTTCCTTCGAAACCCCAATTTCAAAGATAGAAATCCCCAAAAGTTAGGATTTGATTCCAAAGTCATGGGTTCCCTTCATAAAAATTTCTAATGATTGAATTATGATATATTATGTATAAATTGATGATTTCCTATGGCTTTTATGTTGAATTCCCCAATAACCCATGAAACCCCCATATTACTCAATTGTGATCTTGTGATGTGGGTCTTTGTTGATGAAAGTACAATGTTATAAAATTATGCATGTAGGGATTGGGTTACTTGAATTATGATGATAGCCATGTCTAAATGTAGAATTCTAGAGGTGTTTATTGAATATGAGCTTTGAGACTTGAAAGGCCAAAGTATGAGAATTATGTATGTTTATGAGATTTATGTATATGCTTTAAGATCACTTTGAGAGTGAACTGTCTATGATTATGATGTAGTTGTTATGTTGTTAAAAGGATATTCTCATACACAAACTTATGCATGAATATCATATGATGTGAAAGGTTTTCTCACAATATGATGATTCTAAGTTGAAAGGCTTTCTCACCTATTGAATCTATATGTAGACATGGACGGTGAAAGGTTATTCTCATGCATGATCTAAGATGCTATCCTATAAATTATGTTGGATTGAGTGTCAAGACATTCGTCGATGAATATGAGTTATGTCAATACTTAATATGTACTCTATGGGAATAAATTCTTAGCACCGAGTGGATATTGTTATGAGATGGGAGCCCTCACGTTAGTTGAGCCCAGGTTTCTAGGAGTAATCTCTTGGGATGGAAGCCCTCACGATAGTAGAGGCCGGGTTTCTGGTAGCAATCCCCTTATCCCATAAACTATGTTCCCTCATAGGTCATTAGTAGTGGATCCACCTAAGCTAAGAGTATGGTTCTACCTTAGGCAAGTAGAACACCCATTTTCGGTGTGGGAGTCACCGGATTCAATGTTTACCTCACATGGTCTCATGTCGGTTAAGGCTAGTTCCCACAACAACAAATAAGAACAAGAATATGAATTATGAACTATGGTTACTCAATAAGCTTTGTATATGAGTTCTCAAAGTCTTGCATGATGATGATGATTATGGTGACTATGTTTATGACTTATGCTTTTCGACTATGACTATGATGATGTTTAAACTTAGTAAATTGAATACTTTAAAATGAAATGTCCCTTTTAGCATGTTTTCAATATTTTTATGCATGGCGATCATACTTAGTGCATGTTTGTACTAACACCTACTTTTCCTACATTTTTCCCAAGTGTAGGATCCGATTCTCAAGGTGATCATTCTAGTGGCTAGTGCTTGGACTTGACAAACTTCCGAGCTTGTTGGTGAGTCCTCATGGTTCGAGGACGGTTATTTCTCATGTTGTAGTTTCATTTCATGTATTTCCCTTTTCGGACATGTTGTATGGGCTAGGCCCTATTTCATTCTAATATTGTAATAGATGGCTATGTTGAGACTTAGTGTCTAGACTTCCGCTTTTATTTTATGAAAAATGTAGACTTGAAATGTGTTTTACTCTTATTGTTTTGTTGCTTATGTTATGATATGCTAAGTGGCTTGTATGGAGTCCTTCGGGGTTTTATACGCCATGTTACATCTAAGGGGTACCCCTGGGTCTTGACAGATTCGTTAATGTCCATAATTCCGCATGAACCCTATGAATTGAGTTATAAATCTTAAGAAGCTTTTTAAAGCCAATACTTGAGTTTTAAACTTAGTTTTTTAGGAAGTAAAGATGAGTTTTGAGAAAAATAGTTTCTAAAGCATGATTAGTATGACGATAGAGTATGCCATCAATGTTTAAGTAGTATGGTATCTAGATGTACCATCAATATTTATGCAACATGACTTCCTGAGTCCTCAATGATCATATCACAATATGATTTTTATATATTTTTTAGAAAGAGTTTTTAAGAATGAATTGAGCAAGAGTATAAGAAAACTAAGTATTCCTAAATGTATCAGTTTTTACATTGATAAAAGAGAAACTTTGATTTCTAAATGAATTATGAGATCAAAAGATATTTCAAGAGTAGTTACCTCTTTTAAGAGGGTAGTTTGAGTAATTATATCAAACCAGAGGAAGAGTTATGTTTTAAAACATATGAGCATGAGTTATAAGTATATTATTGGGACTAGTATTGAGCAGCGATATGGGGATGAGTTCAGACAACTCACATTCCTCATAAACCATGTATGCCAACATGTGTAAAGGATCATACTTTTTAGATGAATCCCAAGTGCCTTCGGGAAGAGCTTAGTGGATCAACTTAGTTCAGGATGTTCTATACCCCGGCAAGGTATAGGATAGTTCTGGCAGTGTGGGCGAGACATTGTATCATCACGTTACTCATAGTGATGGTAGTCGGTTAGAGAATCTCTCAATAGAGTTAAAGTATATTTTTATATATCACTTATTATGTTGAGTTCAGAGATGAGAAAGTATTTTGTAAAACTTTAAATGATTTAACTCCTTTATTTCTTTACATTCACCTTGAGTACATTGTTATATATTGCAGTCTTTTCTTTCAGTTATTTGTTATTCAGCTATATTACATACTCGTACATTCGATTTACTGATGTCATTCGACCTAGATCTTTTAATTATGAAAATACAGGTTCTTAGGATCCTCAACAAGAGTCTGTTGAGATCACTCCATCCGCTCATCTGTTTTTAGTAAGACCTCCTTGCTTCCGGAGGACTCAAATTTTGTGAGTTATTAGTAATAGTTTTTGAGGAGTCGTGGGTCTTGTCCTGACACTCATCTTTATACAGTAGAGGCTTCATATATAGATAGTTTTGGAGAGTCTTTCAATTTAAGATATTTTATTTAAAACTTATGTTTCATACTCAGTATATCCAGTTCAATTTTGAAATTCAGTAAACTGTTTTTAAATCTTTCTTTCAATTTAATGCTTACGTATGTTTGAGTTAGTCTTCTGCTTATAGTCAGCCAGAATGAGGGTTCTCTTGGGGACTAGGAATGGCTCTCGAGTGCCGGCCACGTCCAGGGTGTAGGCTCGGGTCGTGACAAACTTGGTATCAGAAAACAGAGTTCAAGTGTCCTAGGGTGTCTATGATGCCATGTCAGTAGTATCTTATTTACGGTTGTGAGGGCCCCACTTCTATAAATGAGGGGCTACAGACATTTAGGAAAATTTTCCCTTCTTTCATACTCTAAATCGTGCAATAGAGCTGTGTCATAAAGAGCTTATTCAAACATGTGCGTTTCTCAGATTCATTCGACTACCCATTATACTAAAGGTAGTTGAAAAGCGAAGCTAGTTCAATATCGATGAGTTACTGTCATAAAAAGTCTTGAGGAAGTCATGAGAATGTAGAGGGGCTTGAGATAAGCCCGTGAGTGAGTTAAGTGTTGAGTTTCAAAAGAATGCACTCTTATCCAAATGATTCATGCGTTAGAGCTAAAAATGAGATGTGTTTTTAGACTCTTTTCATGATAGGAGGTACTGTAAGAGTTACTAGTTAGGATGAGTTAGGGTGTACCTTACTCGGAGAGAAGCTTAAGTTGATGTGTCATTGTGTTAGCAACAACCAAGTGTACGGGTTGAATAGAAGAGCATGAGTATTCATGAGGTGATATATCTAAGCTAGGCTTATGATCTTTAAGGGAAAGCCCATAATATTCAAAGGGTTATAGAACTAATTAGGAAATGATGTATAATGAATGAGTAGGTAGTACTTAAGTCGTGAAATTGAATGTGACAATAATTCGTAAGTATGTAGACAGAGAGATGAAGATTGACCACTTGTCATGAGATTTTAGTGGGCGAGTATTTCTTAATTTTTATGTTGTAGCTGTAAGTTAGGATAGTAAGAAAGCAATCCTATTGATATTCGGGTTTAGTAATAAACATTAAGCATTAATTTGAGATGAGCTTCGTGATCAAAAGAATGACAACATGAGGGTGATAATGTTAGTCTTGAGATCTGATCTGGTACACTTTACATATAGTAGCTGAGGAATTAAGAGGTTAGTTACCATGAATGTGAGTGGTACAAGTATGGGATTCTAACTTCTAGATAAGGGAAGTGAAGTGTGGCTAAGTCATAAGAGTAACACGAGCATTAAGAGGTGTACCCGAGATTGTATGTAATCAGACGAGGTTCCAATTAAGTTAATGATTTTCCATGTGTGCCTAGATAGTATATTTGAGTTGTCAATGTGGAATAAGTTGATCTAAGCATTATTTTTCCTTAAAATTTAGATGAAGTGGTCTTATAAGCCAATGAGAAGAGGTAAATAGAAGCATCTTAGAATGAGGTCTTAGAAGGAGACTTAGTACCTTCTTATGCAGAGTACAATAGGCATGAGATAAGCCTTTCCCGAGTATTAGAGTAAAGGAAATGTAGACCAGTTTAGAGATGATAGAATAGATCCATAACTTTCAAGTGTCAGCTTTACACCTAAGGGGGAGATGATTGATTAATGTTTCAAGCACACCTCATCCAATTCTAGGTGCGAACGATCGTTAAGCAGTATAAAACCCAACTATTAAGTTGGGGTCGAATCCCACAGGGAGCGGTACGTGTTCAAATTCAATTAAGAAGTACAAATGTGGTCTAACTAGCTATAGGAATAGATATTATCGGAAAAAAGACATATCAAATAAAAGGGGTGACACGAATGTCAAATTGGGGTTTTTGTGTTTTCAAATTATCAACTACAATCAGTCAAATAGCAACAAGATAACAATAAGGAGAAAAATTCTCGGGATGTGATCGATTATAGGAGAAGTTCGATATATGGGTAATTGAAAATACTAGTAAACAACTAAATATCAGTTGGTAGGCTAGACTATAATTGAAATAGCTTTCTCTTGAACAACTATTCCGCTTCAAGTGATTTCTCTCGAACATCAACTAGCACAGCAATTAAGAACAGCCCAAAACCTTAATGCATCTTCTCTCTCGAGCAAGATGGGTAAGACTGGGTTTAGGATTCACTCTCTCGAGCTGAACCCATATCAACTCAATACATACAAATCATTAATCAATAATTTTAGTCCGAAAACCTCTCTCTCGAGCAAGCCAAGAACAATAAAATAGAACTGCATTTGCAACTACAATTCTTAAATTAAACCACAATTAATGATTAAACCCACTTCAAAATAGTATTTAGACTAGTAATTAACAATACCCACAAACTAATTCAACCCATAATCACATGATCACACCCCAAGAATTTGGGTTTTAGCCGAACATCATAAAAAGATAAAAACCGTTACCGAATCGATTAGCCATCAACTGGGTAAGAGGAATTCAAGCTTTACAATGCTCCGATTCGAAGAAAATTAGAAACCCACTTGTGAAATCTCCAAGTTGAGTCTCAAAACCCTCAAGTCTACTAAGAGAACTATTCTCCACTAAAAAAATGGATTCAAGAGATAGATATATATATCTCCCTTTTTTTCCTGTCCTTTAATTAGTTGTTCAAAATCCTATTTATAGTTGCCAAAAATAATCCACGAAGGGCTCTTCGGCGAAGTAAGTCTGGCTCGCTGAACCACTCGGTGAGTCTCCCTTTGATCACTTACATCGCCCTTTTGCCTTGCCCTTCAGCATCCTCAAGGTCTGTAATTTTGGGCGATCTTTCTTGGCTTCGCGGAACTACTCAATGATCCGCCGACTGCACCTTTTAGACGCCTACTTGGTTCTTTCCTTCAGGGCTTGGCACACTTGAACTTTAGGCAGTCTGATAGCCACTCGGCGATTCACCAAATGACCTTGGCGATCACCAGGCTTGCCTTTCTTCATTTCTTCTGCTTGTTTTGTTCCTTTTTTTACCTGTTAGTGTCCTTGCTTTGCTCCTCAATCCATATACCTGAAAATCAAGGCAGTAATATCAGTTTATAGCATAATTTAGGCATTTGAGGACACTAAATCTATCAAAACAAATCCCTAAAAGAGTCCAAATCTCGGACTCATCAACACCCCCAACTTAATCTTTTGTTTGTCCTCAAGTATAACTCAAGTTCAGCAGTTCAAAAAGGATGCCTCAAACAGTGCTACATAAGACTCAACATGAATGCACACAACAAGACTCAACTTACTTATGCAATGATCAATTGTGCACTCAAAGATTCAAATTATGACTCACCATTATCAAAGATGCTCCAGTTCACAATACTTGCTTCAAATGCAAGTTCAAGCTCAACACGGGTACTCAAATACCCTCACAACAAAGATGATTCCATATTCACACAAAGTTCTTCAACAATTTATAGTTCTGGAATCACATACAACTCTCACACTCACAAAGATGAATACATGCATGACTTCACCCATAGGTTTTCCCTTATTTTCCAATCAACACTCGTTTCAGCTCACTCAAGATCACAAAGGTCTTTTAAAGGCTTTTAATGGGGCTGAGTGTACAGGTATGGTCATTTAGGCTCAGTGGCTTTCACCCTCATGAAGTGTGGCCTGAACATCACATTCCTCCTTTTCTTTAACATTTCAAACATGCTCATAATCCATCCCATTATTCAACTTCTTATGAATTACCGGACACCCCATTTATTTTGCAATTTTCATCACTTATTTCACAACTTTTTCATTCCTTCTTTTGTCTTTTTTTTTTTTTTAAACATGGAGGGTTTCCATCTTTTTCAAAATCATTCTCAAAGGGGAATTTTTCACACTTCTTGAATTACCTTCCCTTTTCACCACACCCCAACATAAGCTTTTGGCCTAAGTTGACTATTCAAACAAAACCACACTTCATGAGAGTTATGGGTGAATGGATAAAGAGGGGTCACAATTGTTCAAGTTTCTCCAAGAAAATGGTAAGGATCAATAGGGTTCAAGTAAGGTTCACACATCTTAAAAGGTTGGCCACAAAAGAGGTATATTGTCAGATTGTTTCACTCTTCAAAATCGTTGCCTAAGATCATTTCAAGTGCTTGCCTCACTTAATCAACCGGACCAACGGGGTAAATTCTAGGTGTTATCACACAATGGTTCAAAGTAAGCTCATCACACAAGGCATTGGCACCAATATCAAACAAGACTCCACACTTTCGCTAGTGTGAAATGTTCATCACAAGAGGCTCATTCGATAATCCGCTAGTCAGAACGAGATGCTAAAAGTTCACACATTGTCTATGCAACTTCATTGACCTCATTGTAGCCGCACATTCATTTCGTTCAATTAAGAGCACTATTCAAGTCATCGATATTGATCATCACCGACACTCAAATTTGCACAAGAACAACCACATTCATACAAAAAAGAGGTGGCACAAAATTTTTAAAATAGGTCAAAACCATTTCCATTAAAAACAAGGATCCACAAGTTCAAACATCCACAAAATTGAAATCAAAATACATATATAGATCATAAAACCCAATATTCACCAATATTCACAAACAAAATCAAAACACAAGAGGTAGGTATGGAAATACCTCACCCCACCAACAAAAGAAAACCAATTGTCCTCAAATGCAACTAAAATAACAAAAATCAATAAAAATGATAGAGAGGGAGGTAAAGAATGATCATGTCTACACAATCGCTCTATCTGTCAGGGCATCAATGCCCGGGGTCACATTCTGAATCTAGGCATCAGCGGTCGGTGCAACATCAACACTCGCTCCACTGGAGCCTACCATGGAAGTATCCCTCAACGAAGTCTAAACGGTTGAATGCACCATACCCTCCTCAACCTCAATCAGGCCCTCATATGTAGTCTCCTCCCGGATACCGAGATCCTCCACATCAGTCTCATCCTCAGACTCTGCAGCCACATCCTCAGCTCTAATCTCATCTCCGGTTGTAACCGGAGGCACATCAGAATAAGCTGGTATACCCGTGTCCAGGTCATCAGGGATCTCTACGGTCCAAAAAATCATCGACATATCTGTGGACTTCAGCTGGTCCACATCCTTTCTCAACTCAGTAATTGCGGCCTTCAAGGCCGTCACCTCATGAGTGGCTCCCTAACCTCTCTCACACACCTCTATCCTTGCCGTGAGGGCATCAATAGACTCTCTAAGAGGTGTCACAACAGCTTTGAGGGCTCTCTCAATCATCTCAGGTACTGTAGCCTCTAGCCTGGAGGCACGTACATCAGCAGAATGGGCTAGGTACCCCATACGTAGCAGCATGGCCTGGGTGAGTGAAGGTCGGGAAGCAGCACTAGCAACGGACCTAGGAGGCAAGGCAACAGTAGAAGAACTCGGAGTCATGGAATGGGCAGATCTAGAAATACCTGAAGGCTCGGAGGCCGGAGTAGGTAATACTGCCTCTGCAGGTAGTGTATCAATATCAACAGTCGGGGATGTATCCACCGGGGATGCCTTCTTTTTCTCAGCCTCATCCTTCAAATACTCAGCCTCAATCCACCGGATGTCGGTACAGGAGGTGGGAATCACTTCCACGTCCTTCTTTTCATCATGAGGCACACGGGCTCGTCCGTACAATTCGGTGATCAACACCGGGAAAGAGAGAGATATTTGGTGCTGCCTGGCCCTCATGGCCATCTCTTATCCAATGATCATACCTAAGTTGAGGCTCGACCCATCAATGATAGAACCAAGACAGGCCCCTTTCATGTGGCGGAGGATAGACTCATTCTGGGATGGCATGATTGTGCTGCTAATAAACCAAAACCAGAACCTCGCTGACATTTAGGTCTTTCTTCTCTATGGGCACCCCTAACTCAATCCACCTAGGAGTACCGTCTAAAAGGAGAGGAGCCAGCCACTTCTTCATGTCCTCCAAGGATTTTGTCTTGATCATGTACTGGTAGTAATCTGTAATGTTTTCAGTGCATTTAAACACAATGTTAATATCATCACTGTCACACTTTACCTTCTTTCCCCTAAAAACTACGTAGTCGACTGGTTTGAAGGTGGTGGCCTTCTTCTTCCCCTGTGGCACCAAAGCTCCATAGGCAGTGTAGAACTCCTGGACCCAATTAGGATTGTATGGACCCCGGGGTTTAGTAAATATCTGCAACTTGTGCCTCTTGAGAGTGCTTCATCTATCAGGGTACTTGTCCACCACACCATATGTAGACAACCTCTTCTCTTCAATGATAGTCCTCAGTCCCTCAGTCTTTAGTTTGTTAAGGGACCGGGGAGGAGGACCCTGTACAGGTGGTGCAGGGACCACAGTTTGCACTGAAGCTGGGGGAGAAGTGGTCTCCGGCACCGTATCCTAGACGGATCATGTATCCTTTTTTAGCGCATTTCAGCTTTTCGGGCCAATAGTAGCTGCTCATCCTCAGGCTCAGAGACAACAGCATGAGGATCTGTGTGCTCCCCTTCACTTTCAGAAGTGGTGAGGTGAGTCGCGTAGACTCCCTCACTATCGGAGCTAACTTTTGGTGATGCAGCTGCGGGCGCCTTTCCCTTTCCTTTGCCCTTCCAACCCGTGGTAGGAAGTTTAGTTGCCTTTCCTTTGGATGCCGCTGCATCCTCATTGATGACAATTCCCTTTGCCCGTTTGTGGGGCGGCATGTCTTGTCCTGATACTTTGGGTCTGGCCATATATGCAAAACACATCAGAAAGAGTTAGAAAAATTTCAAGAAAAATACAGAATTTAGGTTGCAGAAAGACTCGCCGAACCAATCGGTGAGTCACCGAGTCATTTTAACGAGCCAGATCGGGCTCGTCGAAACGACTGGCCTGAAAAATTCATAAAAAATGACAGGTCGGCGATGTGCAGGGCCCTTCGGTGAATCACCGATATCACCCTGCGAGCTCAAAATAGTCTGCCGAAATTAACAGTGAGTTTTAGGGGTTAGGGGCGCAAAAAGGACGATCAAGGGAGACTTTCGGTGAGCTAAGGCTTCCCGCCGAAATTTACAAACTCTAACCTAGCCAAAATATGAAATTAAAGGCGATCAAGGGGGATGTTGGCGAACCGCCGAACGGTTTGGCGAGCTCGACCCAGCTTGCCAAACTGCCCAACGTGCCAAATTTCAACCCCATTTTCCACAATCAAGCTGGCAGCCCCCAAAAACAAAATCAAACACAAACAACACTCAATTCATACAAGACCCATAAGACCCATGCCTCCAGGGTACTCAGATTTCCACCAATTTGCCAACAATTGGCTATTTGATGACTTTTGCCCTTAAGAATGACGTCAACCGCTCTATCATCGTGAAAATTACATCATTTGGCACAATTTGGGGGTTACTCAGACTTCACCCAGCAAGACCCAACAAACATTAACCACAACCCAACAATTTATGATCAATTTTAACACACTAAACTCAGGAAATCATCATTTTAAGCAAATAGGCACAATTTCAAAATACAAAATAGGCAATCCAACACATCAAATACGATTCAAAAACAGGCCCAGCACATAACAATATGATTTTACCAAATTCATTCGAGTTCAACCACTAACCAAGAGTTCGGAGTTTGGAAAACCAACATTTAAGTCGAATGAAGAATTTAATATGCTAGGTGGCAATGTAATCCAAATCCAAACTCGAGATCCAAGAACACAATGCGACAACAATAGGAAAATATGGAAAATCTAGAGTGCGGTTGAGAATGTACGGGGTCTGAAATGTGGGAAGATGAAAGATTTTGAATTTTTAAATCGTTTGGCCTTTTAAAACCTTTCAGTTCGTGGTCCTTTCGGCGGTATTAGTCGACCACACCGAACCACTCGGCGATGCCCTGAGTGGTGACTTACCTCGCTGAGTTTTACAGGAGCCCCAGTTAATTTGGAGGTCCAAACGACGGACAAAGTCGGGCTCACCGACTGGACTATTGGCTCGCCAACCTGCACATTCTCAAACACACTCCACTTTCCAACCTACACAATCAACACCCGTTACTCAAAAGCAATAATAAAAACATCAAAAACATGGGTTGCCTCCCAAGAAGTGCCTTATTTAACGTTGTGGCACGACGCAAGTACCCATTCAATCTTCATTCTTGGGGTTTGCCATAGTATCACTAGGCAACCCCCCCTGTTGTCTTGGGTTTAGATGAGATGAAATTTGATCCATTTGGGTCTCCAGCTGCTTGATAGAGACAGAATGAGAGGTCACCGTCTGGTTAAGAGTCGATACATCTTCATTCATTTCCTTCAACACTTTATCAGACCCTTCAAACTTGTTAAGAATGCGTGAGAGAATGTCTTCCGTACGGCCACCCTCAGAATCTTTGGGCTTTTGACGCTCATGGGGAGGCACATACCTATCCTTCTCCCCTTCTCTTTCCTTCCAAGAGGGGTTACGATCACGCCACTCTCTATCACGGTCTCTCCAGCCCTCATCCCTATTCCAACCTTGATTACCACCCGGCCTTGGGTAGTTATCACGATAACCTCCTCCTTAGTTTGCTAGGAAGTTCACTTCCTCGTTGTACAGAGCTTCAAACCTTGCAGCATCAAGGCTCACTCCACCAACACCCACAACATTTACACTCTTTGAACCATTACCCATGACGTTCTTAGCCAACATATCCAGCTGCATCATCATTTTAGCCATGTTTTGGTCTCTCTCTTGATCTTTTTCGATCTGTTCTTTTGTCAATTTATAAGTGAGAGGAAAGACTTGGTCTTGTCGAGTGTACATACCCTGTTTATCTTGGTCATGCAATCAAGGAGTTGGCAAGCTATCGCACAGTTGTTGCATTAAACCACCCGGAGAAAGTTGGTCAGCCACTCCCTTGTTCATCGAATCTAGGCTTCTATAGAAATATTGTAGCAACACATTATCGGGAAGTCCATGAATTGGGCATTGTAGCACCATCTTCTTAAACCTAAGCCAAGTCTCATGGATTGGCTCACCTTCCAAACGCTTGAAGCTTTGGATACTATCCCTAAGAGTCATCATCTTCGAAGGGGGAAAGAATCGCACTTGGAATTCTGTAATAAGCTCGTACTACGAAGTGATAAAATCTCTTGGAAACTCAGCCAACCACTTGCTTGCCTCTCCCATCAGAGAAAATGGGAACAACCTCAATCGGACCGATTCTTGAGATATGTTCTTAAATGAGAATGGTCCACAGACATCAACAAAATTTCTGATATGCTCATGGGGATCCTCATGAGCTAGCCCACCAAACAAACCTTTCAGCTGAAGGAGCTGAATCATAGTGCTTGTGATGTGAAATACATCGTTCCCTTCAGCTAGAGGCAAACGGATGGCCCCAACACCACCCATTTGGGCTAGGTCATTGACATCGTTGAGGTTGCCGACATCATCTTGGTGGCCCACTTGGGTACCATTACTTCCACTAACGCTCATTTCCTCTTCTGTTTTAACAAGCAACATAAAACCAAAAACAAAAATAAGTAGATTCAACTATAACTACAAAGATCACTATTCAACTTCAATAAAAGAAGTTTAAACAACACCACTCCCCGGCAGCGGCACCATTTTGATTAACGTTTCAAGCACACCTCATCAAATTCTAGGTGCGATCGATCGTTAAGGAGTATAAAACCCAATAATTGAGTTGTGGTCGTATCCCACAGGGAGTGGTACGTGTTCAAATTCAATTAACAAGTACAAATGTGATCTAACAAGCTATAGGAATAGATATTATTGGAAAAAGACATATCAAATAAAAGGGGTGACACGAATGTCAAATGGGGGTTTTTGGGTTTTCAAATTATCAACTACAATCAGTCAAATAGCAATGAGATAACAATAAGGAGAGAAATTCTCAGGATGTGATCGATTATAGGTGAAGTTTGATATATGGGAAATTGAAAATACTAGTAAACAGATAAATATCAGTTGGTAGGCTAGACTATAATTGAAATAGTTTTCTCTCGAACAATTATTCCGTTTCAAGTGGTTTCTCTCGAACATCAAAAGGCACAACAATTAAGAAGAGCCCAAAACCTTAATGCATTTTTTCTCTCGAGAAATATGGGTAAGACTAGGTTTAGGATTCACTCTCTCGAGCTGAACCCATATCAACCCAAACCTCTCTCTCGAGCAAGCCAAGAACACTAAAATAGAACTGCATTTGCAACATCAATTGTTAAATTAAACCACAATTAATGATTAAACCCACTTCAAAATACCATTTAGACTAGTAATTAACAATACTCAAGAACTAATTCAACCCATAATCACATGATCACGCACCAAGAATTGGGGTTTTAGCCGAACATCATAAAAAGATAAAAACCGTTACTGAATCGATTAGCCATCAACTGGGTAAGAGGAATTCAAGCTTTATAATGCTCCAATTCGAAGAAAATTAGAAACCCACTTGTGAAATCTCCAAGTTGAGTCTCAAAACCCTCAAGTCTACTAAGAGAACTGTTCTCCACTAAAAAAATGGATTCAAGAGATAGATAAAAATCTCTCCCTTATTTTCAGCTTTTCAAAATTTTATTTATAGTTGCCAAAAATAAGCCACGAAGGGCTATTCGGCGAAGTAAGTCGGGCTCGCCGAACCATTCATGGAGCCGCCCTTTGATATCTTCCATCGCCCTTTTGCCTTGCCATTCAGCATGCTTAAGGTCTGTAACTTTGGGCGATCTATCTTGGCTTCGCGGAACAACTCGGCGATCCACCGACTGCTCCTTTTCATCGCCTACTTGGTTCTTTCCTTCAGGGCTTGGCACATTAGAACTTTAGGCGGTCTAATAGCCACTCGGCAATTCGTCAAATGACCTTAGTGATCACCAGGCTTGCCTTTCTTCATTTATTTCGCTTGTTTTGTTCCTTTTTTTGCCTGTTAGTGTCCTTACTTTGATCCTCAATCCATATACCTAAAAATAAAGGCATTAACATCAGTTTATAGCATAATTTAGGCATTTGAGGACACTAAATCTCTCAAAAAAAGCCCTAAATGAGTCCAAATCTCAGACTCATTAATGATAAGATGAGAAATCAACTCAAGTGTTGAGAATGGGAGATGATAAGAAGAGAAATCAAGTCAAGTGTTGAGAATGAGATAGTTATGTCTTCAGAAAGAGTTGTTGAGGTACATCAATCCATTCATACTCTAGCGTATTCCTCAAAGTTCAGTCATTTCAACATGATGATGATGTTTCTTATATGAAAATTGTGTTCATGACCTATGCTCATACACTTTAGAGAGGTTCACATCTATGCTATGTTTTCAGAATGAGGGGCGAAGACTTTAGCCCATTGATGTGAATCTTAGTCGATAAAGTTATGGATATCAGTCGCATGTTTTGAACCTATTCATATGAGCAATTATGTCTCACAGTATGTTCAGTCTCACAAATTCATGAATTACTCTCAATGGCTAGCAACATAATGTTATGTCATGCATATTCTTCTATCAGACATCTCGAATTAATTGTGCTTATGATCTTTCTATCTAAAGTTCTTTCAGTAATTCTTTTTAGTTTTGAGAGTGGTGTTGTTGATAGTAGTTGTGTGATGATAGAGAAGAGGATTCTTATTTTCTTATTGTGATAGTGATGGTGTTTTTATTCCATCTAAGGTTATAAATATAGAGGATCAACGAGATAAGGTTTTACGATAAGTAATAAGTCAGTTTCCTAGTAATAATGCATGAATGTTAACTTGATAGAAGTGACGAAAGAATGAGGAATTCTTATAAGGGTTACTTGGTAGGGAAGTTTAAAAGTAAAAAAGATAGTACAAGTAACTTTTTTCCCTTCCATCCTCAGTTTAATCATCATTCAAGGACGAATGATCCCAGAGGGGAGATATTGTAACATCCCTAAAAAAAATTAAGTTACACCCGAACTATTCTCCATTTACATGTAAGGTCGTATCGGGTGATTCTCAAATTGATCATATGTGTAAAGGTAAATTATTTAGTGTGGGAATGATTTTTGATATCAATTAAGGTCACTAGAAAATCCTAGCACAAAGTTGAGTTGAAATTTTCCTTACCGATTAAGTTTTGATGGAAGATTTTACTTGGGTCAACTCTAAATAACCATATCACTTAGAATATAAAGAGTTACGTGGCCCATAGCCTATCAAATTAAAGGTATTTGAATCTTCTTTCCAACGCCACCAATTTCGCAACAATCCAAGGTTTGAGTAAAAAGTTATGACCATTTTAGTAACCTGATACAGTGTAGTGACGAATTAGCCGACGGGAAAATATTAAAAAGAGTCATTTTTATCTTTTTACCTCTAAGAAAACCCTAAGTGAATTTCTTGACTAATAAAAGACCCAAAACAATCAGATTTTCATCTCTTAATTCATCATTCTCTTCTCTCTCAACCCTAAAGCAAAATCCTAAAAAAAAATCAAAGTAGAAAACTTTATTCAAGATTCCTTCAATCTTTTTCACGATTCTTTTACAAGTTAAGTCTTTCTCCAAGAATTCCATTCTTTCCAACTTGAATTCCTCCATACAATTATGAATCACTAACGAAAATCATAATTCTTTGCCATAGAGTTTCAAGAAACTAATCCAAGAAATCTCAAGAAAGGCTTTCTTGATTTTTCTCCTTCAAGCTAGGGTTTCAAGGCTTATAATCAAGTTCTTCTTCAAGATTCTTCAAGAACCTTTTTCTTCCAGATATGTAAGGCTATCATAGTGTTGGACTAGTTTGTCCTCATGCCCTACATCTACTTTGAAATCAGTGAAAGAAAAATCTAGAATACTACCCCTAGATTTGAGTATTCTTGAGATGAGTTGATTTTGAGTTCTCGAGTTTATGTTTATTTTTGAAATTCTATTTTTAATTATTAAATTGCTATATGTTATGCATTAAGATTCTTGAGTTGATTCGTTCATGTCTATATTTCAGCATGAACCCTATGAATTGAGTAGTTTTGAGATCAGTAGAGTCGTTGAGTTCTGAGTTTCCATATTGCTAATAAGATCCCTGAGTTAAGTCGTTCATGTCCATAATTCCGCATGAACCCTATGAATTGAGTTATAAATCTTAAGAAGCTTTTTAAAGCCAACACTTGACTTTTAAACTGAGTTTTTGAGGAAGTAAAGATGATTTTTGAGAAAAATAGTTTCTAAAACATGATTAGTATGACAATCGAATATGCCTTCAATGTTTAAGCAGTATGGTATCTCGATATATGATCAATGTTTATGCAGTATGACTTCCCGAGTCCTCAATGATCATATCACAATATGATTTTGATATATTTTTGAGAAATTGTTTTCAAGTATGAATTGAGTAAGAGTATAAGCGAATTAAGTATTCCCAAATATATCAGTTTTTACATTGATAAAAGAGAAACTTTGATTTCTAAATGAGTTATGAGTTCAAAAGATATTTCAAGAGTAGTTACCTCTTTTAAGAGGGTAGTTTGAGAAATTATCTCAAACCAGAGAAAGAGTTATATTTTTAAACATATGAGCACGCGTTATATATATTATTGGGAGTAGTATTGAGCACAGATATGGGGATGAGTTCAGATAACTCCCATTCCTCATAAACCATGTATGCCAACATGGATTCAAGACTATACTTTTTAGATGAATCCTAAGTGCCTGCGGGTAGAGCTTAGTGGATCCACTTAGTTGAGGATATTCTATTTCCCGACAAGGTATAGGACAGTTCTGGCATCGTGGGTGAGACGTTGTATCATCACGTTGCTCATAGTGATGGTTGTCGGTTAGAGAATCTCCCAAAAGAGTTAAAGAGTATTTTTATGTATCACTTATTATGTTGAGTTCAAATATGAGAAAGTATTTTGTAAAACTTTAAATGATTTAAAACTGCATCATCACGTTGATATATTACATACTCGTACATTCAATGTACTGATGACATTGGACCTGCATCTTTTAATGATGCAGATATAGGTTCTTAGGATCCTCAACAAGAGTCTTTTGAGATCACTCCATCCGCTCGTCATCTTTTGAGTAAGACCTCCTTGCTTCTGGAGGACTGCAATTTTGCGAGTTATTAGTAATAGTTTTTGAGGAGTCATGGGTCTTGTCCTGACACTCATATTTATACAGTAGAGGCTTCATAGATAAATAGTTTTAGAGAGTCTTTCAGATTCAGATGTTTTATTTAACACTTATGTTTCATACTCAGTATATCCAGTTCAATTTTGAGATTCAGTAAACTGTTTTTAAACATTTCTTTCAATTTAATGCTTATGTATGCTTGAGTTAGTATTCCGCTTGTAGTCAGCCAGGATGAGGGTTTGCTTAGGGACCAGCAATGGTTCTCAAGTGTCGGCCACGTCCAGGGTGTAGGTTCGGATTGTGACAATAAGGCAAGACCCACATTATATGCTGATAATCTTGAAAATAACATGAGGATTTCATGGGTCCATAGGGGAATCATCATACATCATAGAATTTCATCAATTCATGAATAAGATATCATAATTCAATCATTTAAATAAATAATCAAGAGAATACATGGAAATTGAAGAAAACCCTAACTCAATTAGGGATTTCTAACTTTGAAAATAGGAGAATTTAGAAACTCTATGAATGGAAGAAATCCATGGATGAAAACTATCATACCTTGATGCCAAAAGCTTGAAAGAAATGGAGGATTTGGAGGCTTGATCATGAAACCCTAGTTTTCTTCTTCAACTTCTAGAAAGAGAAATATTTGAGAGGAAGAGCTTGATCTACTTTTGAGAATTTAAGAGAATGAGTTGGGTTTGGGTAATTTGGGGGTTAAAAATCATTATATAGGCTTCTATTAGAGAGCAAAATGACATAGTATTGAGTTAAAATAATTGGAAAAAGACCCCATAACCCCTGACTTAAAAACTGCCAAATGCCATCTACTACGGGACTGACGGACCGTCGTTTGGACTACCGTCCATCGATTGGGTCCGTCGTTCATGGTCTACCCGACAGGTCTTCACTAAAATGAACATAATTTTTTACTCAGAGCTTGGATTTTAGCAAACTCGGTGGCGTTGGAAAGAGGATTCAATTATATTTAATTTGATAGTTCATGGGCCACCTAATTCATTTTGTGCTAAAAGATATGACCATTTGAATTTTACCTAAAAACCCTTTCTTTCCAAATAACTGTTGTTGTTAACATCGGTGGCGAACCACGGTCCGTGGCTCAACCTACGAACTGTCCTCTTCATCCGTCGTTGAATTCAAAGACTCAATTACTAGGACACCAATGACGGACCCCTTCTTACGAGCAATGGTTCAGTCTACGGACCGTAGGTTGTGGTCGTCGTTCTCGACTTCTGACTCTGAAATCTTTCTATGTCTGGGACTCACCTACGAACTCTATCTACAGATTGTGGAATGGATGAGGGTCCGTCTTGGTGAACCGTCACAAAATACTGAAACTAGACATCTTTTAGAGAAATCCAACTCGTGGACCATGCCACCATCGACAGACCGTCGTCCCACCTACGGGTCGTGTATGGTGTTGTTTGTCTTGACACTAGGTCTAAGAAAAATTAAAATTTTCTTGCCTTTTTGAATCCGAGGTGTTACAATAAAATTGTGAAATAGTGCCTATTTTTTAGGCTATATAAGAACCAATTTTATTTTCTTCAAGATATTTATAGTCTTATATTCATTTTTTTATGTTGCATTCATGGTCAATACAATTGACAGTAGCAGTAAAATAATTATTACCATTAGGACTACGTCCAATATCAGAAGCAATAGATAATCTACCATCATAATAAATAAATAAACAACGAAGAAAATGACAATATTCTTTTTGATATTTAAATATATCACTTTAATTGTATTTCTTGGAACACCTTCAAAATTTGGGTTATAAAATTCCCGAATATAATGAATAAAAAAAGGATGTGAAGGAAATGATAAAGGCAAACCACAAACAGCAACAATTTTAGCTAATTCTCTAGGATCTTTTTCTTTACTAGATGTGCGGTGTGTGCTCCGGGCAGCCGGGTTAGTCATATTTAACACTCTTTGAACCATATAAGAACCTCTGACTCCTATAAAATTTACAATTATGGATATTCCTTTTTTATTAGCCCTTTCGATATCATCTAGGCGAGCAAATTCTTTACTACAGTTTCTCAATTTCTTTAAGTCGTCCCATCCCCCCATGCTCTCCCATACTCAAATGTTTAATGGTTGTTTTACATTTCATGGAAGAAGCAGTACTTTTTTCTTCATTTTGTATCAAAAATTTCCAAACTAAATATCCTTTAACACGTACAACGGCCTTTGAAAGCGTAAGGGAAGGGGGGATATCATTTTGTTCTGATAAATTGGTAGCCGGACTAGTAGGGGTAGGGGTCTAAATATCATCTTCCTCATTTATTTCTACTTCCTCATCTAATTCTTCCTCAAAATTAGTAAAACCTCTATTTAATATCTCTTGATCTATTTCATTTTCGAAATTAAATTCAATAATATTTGGTCGTGAAATAAAAGAAGTTTCATCAACATGAGTATAATCATCAGTATTAATTCTAAACCTAAGTGGAAAATGTTTAGAACTAGAACTACTAGTTCTTCCCCGAATATTTTTTTCCAGACATTGGTCCTTTACCACGATTTCTTTTTGAATTCATGTTTAAGTTTAAAATAATTAAATATTAATAAAAACAAGCAAGATAAATATAAAAAATAAAGTAACTTAATAAATAAAGAAATAAATAAATTAAAGTTGGAACGAATGTACCGAACGTCTACGTAAAAGTAAACGTATAACCAACAGTTGGAATTCAGAGATTCCATTTGAAGCTTGCAATTTACTTAAAAAAACCTCCAAAATCTGAATTCCAAGTCTATAACACCAGGTATTCTAAAAAGGGCAATAAGGCCAATTTCAGGAAGTTGTAGGTGCCAGCCACGAAGGCCAACCACGGCCCGTGGCTAAGACCACTGACCATAAGGACTGGTCACCCCCAGGATCCTCAGAGGCCATGAACCACGGCCTGACCCACAGACCATCGATTAGACCACGGTCTGTGGTCAAGGAGCCGTAGGTCAGGCCTAATGTTTCAGTATCTACTGACGGTTGTGCAGGACGGACCGTTGGTTAGTCCACGGTCCGTCAGTCGTGCGTCGTGAGTGGCAGGGTCGGCAATTATTTTAGGGGTAGTTGGGTATTTCCTAATTATTTTATCTGTATACTACGTCATTTTACCCTTCACTAAGACCCCTATATAAGTGATTCCAACCCCCAAATTAGTTCATTCACTTCATTCTCTTCAAACTCACAAAAAAGAAGAACATTCAAATATTTCTCTCTCTAGAAAGCTTGAAGAAAAAGGATTCAACCTAGGGTTTCAAGTCAATTCCCAATTCCTCCATTGAAGATAAGTAATTGTCTTTGAGGTATGATAGTTTTCATCCATGAATTTCTTCCATTCATGGAGTTCCCAAATTCTCCTATTTCCTAAGATAGAATTCCCCAATTGAGTTATGGTTTTCTTCAATTTTCATGGGTTCTCTTGATTATTTTTTAAAATGATTGGATTATGATCTCTTATGCATGAATTGATGTAATACTATGATTTTATGATGATTTCCCCCATGAACCCATGTAATTCCCATGTTTTCAAGTTATGAGCATATAATGTAGAATTTTGATTATGAAGGAAGAGCTTTATGAAATCAAGCATGTATTAATAGAATTACATGAATTTATGATGAAATCCATATCTAAACCATGTTTTCTAAATGTTGATGATTGAAAGTGGGTTGTGAACCTTGTAAGGTAAATTATGGAATTATGCATATTCTTATGAAATCTATGTAAATGTTTTAAGGATGCTTTGAGAGTAAAGTATCAGTGATGATGTTTTTTTTGTGATGTTGAAAGGATTTTTCTCATATACACATGAAAGCATGATGGGAAAGGTTTTCTCACATAGAAAGGATTCTAAGGTTGAAAGGTCTTCTCACCTCATTGAATCAAAGATTAGGAGCAATCCTAATGAAACCTAGCTTGGATTGGTTATTGAATGATACATTTCCATGGATAATGACTTAGCTTTGATTGGAAAGATGACGTGCCCTTCCATGAATAATAAGAAAAAGTAGGAAATGACTATTCAGTGGGATTTATGCTTAGCACCGATAGGATATTAAGATGGAAGCTCTCCCGTTAGTGGAGGCCGGGTTTTTAGAATCAATATCCATATCCTTTACCTATGTGCCCCCATAGGATGATTGTCTAGATAGACATTAGCTAGTGGATCCACTTAAGCTAGAAGTTTATGGTCCTTACCTTGGATAGTAGGACAACCCTTTTCGGTGTGGGAGACACCGAGGGATCATGTTATAGCTCACATGGTCTCTATGTCGGTTAAGGCTACTTCCCACATTAATAAAGAACTAAGGTTACTTCAAGAAGTATCTCATATGTGTTCAAAGGTTTTACTGATGTTAGCTTGCATTGACCATGTTTTATTACTTATGTTTTCTAACCCTTTAAATCATGTTTTAGCTTGGTCAACTGCATGTCATGAAATGTCCCTTTTAGCATGATTTAAATGTTTTATGCATAGCTATCATACTTGGTACATTGTTTTATACTCACGCATACTCTTGCCTACATTTTTCCAAATGTAGGGCCCGACAGTCTGGGTCATCAGTTTCGTGGCTAGTGGTTGATTCGAGGTTCCCGAGATTTGGTGAGTCTTCACACTTCGAGGACGGATTTTCATTGTTCTTAGATTGTTCTTATTTTTCAGTTTTGGACATGATGTATGGGCTAGACCCAATTTCATTCTATTGTATTAGATGGCTATTGAGACAAGTGTTTTAGACTTCCGCTTTTCTTTTATAAAAAAATTGGACTAGAAATGTGGTTTTTACCAATTTTGTTCTATTTCTTATGTTATGAATACTAAGTGGCTTGTATGAGATCTCTCGGGGTCCTATAAGCCATGTTACATCTAGGGTGTACCAATGGATCATGTCAAACTTGGTATTGACTATCGGCAGTTGAACAAGGTGACCATTAAGAATAAGTATCCTCTTCCGAGGATAGATGATTTATTTGACCAACTTCAGGGAGCAAGTTATTTCTCTAAGATTGACCTTCGGTCGGGTTATGACCAATTAAGGGTGAGAGAAGATGACATTCCGAAGACGGTGTTTCCAACTCGGTATTATCATTATGAGTTTTTGGTAATGTCATTTGGGTTGACTAATGCTCCGGCGGCATTTATGGATTTGATGAATAGGGTGTTTAAACAATACCTTGACATGTTTGTGATTGTGTTCATTGATGATATATTGATGTATTCGAGATGTGAGTATGAGCATATTGATCATTTGAGGATCGTGTTCTTAAGGACCAACAACTCTTTGCAAAGTTTAGCAAGTGTGAGTTTTGGCTAAGGTCCATATCTTTTCTTGGTCACATTGTTTCAATTAAGGGCATTGAGGTAGATCCTAAGAAGACGAATGTGGTCAAGAGTTGGCCTAGACCTCTAAGTCCTTCAGATATTAGAAGTTTCGTAGGTTTAACTGGTTATTATAGAAGGTTTGTTGAGGGATTCTCTTCAGCTGCCTCTCCTTTGACCTCTTTGACTCAAAAGAAGGCCAGGTTCATATTGTCCGAAGCGTGTGAGAAGAGTTTCCAAAAGTTGAAGGATAGACTTACTTCCGCTCCGGTGTTGACTTTACCGGAAGGGACAAATGGTTTTGTTTCTTATTGTGATGCCTCAAGAATTGGGTTAGGGTGTGTGCTTATGCAGAATGGGAAAGTCATTGCCTATGCCTCAAGAAAACTTAAGATTCATGAGAAGAATTATCCTACCCATGACCTTAAACTAGCGGCAGTTGTTTTTGCCTTAAATATTTGGAGGCATTATTTGTATGGTTTACCGAGCATAAGAGTTTGCAATATCTGTTTAATCAGAAGGATTTGAATCTTCGCCAAAGAAGGTTGCTTGAGCTATTGAAAGATTATGACATGAGTGTTCTCTATCACCCCGGAAAGGCAAATGTGGTTACGGATACTCTTAGTCGGTTGTCTATGGGAAGTGTTGCTCATATTGAAGAAGGAAATAAAGAGTTGGTTCGAGATGTTCATAGATTGGCCCGGTTGGGTGTTCGGTTAGTGGACTCTACCATGGTATTGTTATGGTCCACAATGGTTCAGAATCATCTTTAGTGTCAGATGTGAAAGTCAAGCAAGGTCTTGATCCAATTTTGGTCGACTTAAAAGAAGCGGTACTTGAGAAATCCATTGAGGCTTTCTTCCAAGGGGGATATGGTGTACTCAGATATCAAGGTCGTTTGTGTGTTCCAAATGTTGAGGACTTGAGGGAATAGATCTTGTTAGAAGCCCATAGTTCGCAGTATTCCTTTCATCCGGGAGCCACCAAGATGTACCGTGATCTACGGGAAGTCTATTGGTGGAACAGGATGAAGAAGGATATTGCGGAATTTGTGACTAAGTGCCCTAATTGTAAACAAGTGAAAGTTGAGCATCAGAAACTGGGAGGTTTATCCCAAGAAACTAGCATTCCTACTTGGAGTGGGAAGATGTGAATATGGACTTTATTGTCTGTTTGCCTCGCACCCGGCAACACAATGACTCGATTTGATTTATAGTAGATCGGATGATAAAATCGGCTCATTTTATTCCCGTCAAGGTTTCTTATTCGGTGGAGGATTATGCCAAGCTGTACTTGAGGGAAATAGTAAGGTTACATGGAGTGCATTTGTCCATTATTTCCGATTGTGGCACCCAATTCACTTCTCAGATTTGGAAGTCTTTCCAAAAGGGTCTTGGTACTCGTGTTAAGATTAGTACGTCCTTTAATCCCCAAACCGATGGTCAATTAGATCGTACTATCCAAACTTTGGAAGACATGTTGAGATCTTGTGTGATTGATTTCAAGGTAAATTGGGATGACCATTTGCCATTGATTGAGTTTTCATATAACAATAGCTATCACTCGAGTATTGGTATGGTGCCATTTGAGGCATTGTATGGTAGGAGGTGTAGATCTCCTATAGGTTTGTTTGAGGTGGGTGAAGTCTCCCTAATAGACCAAAATTGGTACATGAGACCATAGAGAAAATTTGACTTATTAGAGAAAGGTTGAAAATGACTCAAAGTCGGCAAAAGTCATATGTCGATGTAAGAAGAAGAGATCTTGAGTTTGATGTTCATGATTGGGTTTACTTGAAAATTTACCCATGAAGGGTGTAATGAGGTTTGGTAAGAAAGGGAAGCTTAGTCCCCGATATGTAGGCCCATATCAGATTTTGAGACGTGTTGGTAAGGTTGCTTATGAGCTAGATTTTCCTAATGAATTGGCATCAGTGCATCCGGTTTTCCATGTCACTATGTTGAAGAAATATGTTTGTGATCTGACATCTATAGTCCCCTTAGAAGGTTTAAGAGTTAAGGAGAATCTTTGTTATGAAGAAGTTCCGGTTGAGATTCTAGATCGGCAAATCAAGAAATTGAGAAACAATGAAGTTTCTTCCGTGAAAGTATTGTGGAGGAATAAATTAGTTGAGGGTGCTACTTGGGACGCCGAGGCCGATATGGTGTCCCGATATCCTCATATCTTTCTTTCTACTCCTACTCTAGCTTGAGGTAATGAGTTCCTCATGGTTTGTTTTTGTTGTGGAGTCATGTGTTTTGAATGTTTCCATGATTTCCTTACTATGCATAATTTATGAAAAGTTTAAATTTTGAGAAAATCAATCAATTTGATTGATTTCTACATGTTTATATGCATTTGAGTATGAATTGCATGTAGACTACATGATATGATATTGTGAGCATGTCTTTAGCTTGGAGTTGATGTTTCTTCCTCGGATATATGCATTTGAGTGTCTTTTAGATTGGAGTTCATGTTTCCTCCTTGGATGTTAGCTTGGAGTTGATGTTTCCTCCTCAGATATGTGTATTGCATGCATGATGGGCTGTTAGAGTTAGTTCCACCTCTCTTATAATGTTTTGGTTATGTCCTAGCTTGGGGTCGATAGTTCCTCCTTGGTTATATGCATTTAGATGAAGTTTCATTGATGGTTGGGTTGTTAGTTCCTCTCCTACTCTTTTAGTACTAGCTTGAATCTCATTCGAGGACGGATGATCCCAAGGGGGAGATATTGTAACACCCCAGATTCGAAAAAGGGTAGAAAGGCCAATTTTAGAAAGTTGCAGGTGCAAGCCACGGAGGCCAACCACGGCCCGTGGCAAGGACCACGGACCGTAGGGTGGTCTGTGGATTGGTCACCCCTTGGATCCTCATAGGCCATAAACCACGGCCTGACCCACGGACCGTCGGTCAGACCACGATCAGTGGTAAAGGAGCCGTAGGTCAGGCCCAAAGTTTCAATATATACTGATGGTGGTGCAGGACGGACCTTTTGCAGTCCACGGTCCGTCAGTCGTGAGTCGTGAGTGGCAAGGTCGGCAGTTAGTTTAGGGGTAGTTGGGTCTTTTTGTAATTATTTTATATCTATACTACGTCGTTTTACCCTTCACTAAGACCCCTATATAAGTGATTCCAACCCCCAAATTAGTTCATTCACTTCATTCTCTTCAAACTCACCAAAAAGAAGAACTTTCTAATATTTTTCTCTCTAGAAAGCTTGAAGAAGAAGGATTCAACCTAGGGTTTCAAGTCAAGTCCCAATTCCTCCATTGAAGATAACCAATTGGCTTTGAGGTATGATAGTTTTCATCCATGGATTCTTTCCATTAATGGAGTTTCCAAATTCTCCTATTTCCAAAGTTAGAATTCCCCAATTGAGTTAGGGTTTTTTTCAATTGTCATGGGTTCTCTTGATTATTGATTTAAATGATTGAATTATGATCTCCTATGCATGAATTGATTAAATACTATGATTTTATAATGATTTTCCCCATGAACCCATGTAATCCCCATGTTTTCAAGCTATGAGCATATGGTGTGGGATTTTGATTATGAAGGAAGAGCTTTATGAAATTAAGCATGTATTAATAGAATTACATGAATTTATGATGAAACCATATCTAACCCATATTTTCTAAATGTTGATGATTGAAAGTGGGTTGTTAACCTTGAAAGATAAATTATGAAATTATGCATGTTCTTATGAAATCAATATAAATGTTTTAAAGATGCTTTGAGAGTAAAGTATCAATGATGATGATGTTGTTGTGTTATTGAAAGGATTTTTCCCATATACACATGAAAGCATGATGTGAAAGGTTTTCTCACATAGTAAGGATTATAAGGTTGAAAGGTCTTCTCACCTAATTGTATCAAACATTAAGAGCAATCCTGATGAAACCTAGCTTGGATTGGTTATTGAGTGATACCTTTCCATGGTTAATGACTTAGCTTGGATTGGAAAGATGACGCGCCCTTCCATGGATAATAAGAACAAGTAGAAAATGATTATTTCGTGGGATTTATGCTTAGCAGCGAGAGGATATTGAGATAGAATCTCTCTCGTTAGTTGAGGCTGGGTTTCTAGAAGTGATCTCCTTATCCCTTACCTATGTGCCCCCATTAGATGATTATCTAGATAGACATTAGCTAGTGGATCCACTTAAGCTAGAAGTTCATGGTCCTTACCTTGGCAAGTAGGACAACCCTTTTCTGTATGGGAGACACCGGGGGATCATGTTATAGCTCACATGGTCTCTATGTCGGTTAAGGCTACTTACCACATTAATAAGGAACTAAGGTTACTTCAAGAAGTATCTCATATGTGTTCAAAGGTTTGAATGATGTTAGCTTGCATTGACCATGTTTTATGACTTATGTTTTCTAACCCTTTATATCATGTTTTAGCTTGGTCAAGTACATTTCATGAAATGTCCCCTTTTAGCATGATTTAAATATTTTATGTATAACTATCATACTTGGTACATTATTTTATACTAACACATACTCTTGCCTATATTTTCCCAAATGTAGTGTCCGACAGTCAGGGTCATCAGTTTTCTGGCTAGTGATTGATTCGAGGTTCCCAAACTTTGGTGAGTCCTCATGCTTCGAGGATGGATTTTTAGTGTTCTTAGATATTTCTTATATATCAGTTTTGGACATGAAATATGGGCTAGGCCCAATTTTATTTTATTGTATTAGATGACTATTGAGATAAGTGTTTTAGACTTTCGGTTTTCTTTTATAAAACAATTGGACTTGAAATGTTGTTTTTACTTCCTTTTTTATATTTATTATGTTATGAATGCTAAGTGGTTTGTATGGGATCTCTCGGGATACTATACGCCATGTTACATCTAGGATGTACCCCTGGTTCGTGACAAAGTCAATCCCACAAAATAACAACTATGAGAGATTCAGAATTGAGAGATTTTGTAAAATGTTAATGGAATAGTTTATGCATTTGTGAGTTAAATGAACGAAAATAGGGTATATTTATAGTGTTAAGGGGTTAGAGAGGGGTAGGGCATGTTGTAGATGGTGGGGGTTGATTTTCAGCCGTTATTGAGCCCCACCCCAAAAGCTAAAAGAGGCCCAAATGGCTAATAGCTGTTACGAATTTGAAAAATAAATAAATAAAATTGATTGTTTGAATCGGACCGGAATTCGGTCTACCAGAATCGGGTCTACCAAAACTAGATCAGTCGGGTAAAACCTCAGGTTCTGTTTTTAGTACATGTACCGGTACCCTATCCGACCGGTTCCTTAGTGGTTCAACTGGTACCGGATATACCGGAACGGGAATCAGGCCGGGAAAAAACCAGTCCATTTGCCAGCCTTAGGTAGACATGGGATTCCTCAATTCTGGAGAAATTCTTTCTATCAAGGTTCTTCCAATTCTCTAACCTGTAAGTTCAACAGGGATAGGGTGTCTAACCCTAAGCCTCAAGGTGGTGGTTGCAATGAATTTTGTATTCCCATTTGCCAAAGGTGTGGTTGGAGTTACTCAGAAAAATGTTTACAAATGGTTGCTTTGGTTGTGGAAAAAGTTGTCACAAAGTGAATGATTGTCCATTACAAGCCAGAAAGGGTACGAATTGTAGGCAAGATCAGCCTAGTGGTTCTGGTTTGGGTGCTCCTCGTCAGAATAGATTATATGCTCTTCAGAACCAACAAGATCATGAGGGTTCTCTGATGTGGTGACTGGTATGTTTAAAGTCTATCACCTTGATGTTTATGCTTTACTTGATCCGGGTGCTATATTATT
The DNA here is from genome assembly GCA_029582245.1 of Solanum etuberosum. NCBI lineage: Eukaryota > Viridiplantae > Streptophyta > Magnoliopsida > Solanales > Solanaceae > Solanum > Solanum etuberosum. The sequence continues at coordinate 78,492 of JAJONR010000659.1, read as the reverse complement.
ATTTGTTACTCCTTATGTGGCCATTAAATTTCATATTAGTCCCAAGATCCTTTCTAATCATTTTCATGTCTCTACTTAAGTTGGTGATTTTATTGTTTCTAAAAGAGTTTATAGAAACTGTCCTACTTCTGTTTCTCATAGAGTCACTCATGTTGATCTTGTAGAACATGATATTTTAGATTTTGATGTTATTCTTTGGATGGATTGACTTCATGCATGTTATGCTTCCATAGATTGTAGGACCCAATTGGTCACATTCAAGGTTCCAAAGGAACCTATCAAGTCATGGACATAGGAAATTATGTTCTTAAGAATCAGTTCATATCTTGCCAAAAGACTAGAAAGATGATTTCTAAGGGTTACATTTATAATTTTGTTCGATTTAGGGATACAAACTCTGAAACCCCTACTCTTGAGTAATTTCCGATTGTAAATGAGTTTCTGGAAGTTCTTTCCGATAATCTTCCTGATATTCCTCCCAAAAGGGAAATAGACTTCGGTATTGACCTTCTCCAAAACATACAACTCACTTCTAATCCTCCTTACTGTATGTTCCCGACAGAAAATTAAGGAGTTCAAGGATCAATTGAATGATTTTTTATATAAGGTTTTAATCAGACCAAGTATCTCTCTATGGGGTGCTATGATATTGTTAGTTCGAAAGAATGATGGATCCCTCCGAATGTGCATTGACTATCGGGAATTGAATAAGTTTACCATAAAGAATAGGTATCATATTCTAAGGATAAATGATTTATTTGATCAACTCCAAGGAGAGAGTTACTTCTCTAAGATTGACCATCAGTACAAATGCTTTTTGACAAGCATTTTCCGCAACAGGTCGTGTAAACCAGTAACGTTTTGAAGACTACTTTTCACCATCAGTATGGTCACTATGAATTTTTATGTCTTTTGGTTTGACTAGTGCCCCGGCAGCATACATGGATTTGATTAATATAGTCTTCAAGCAATATCTTGACATGTTTGTCATTGTGCTTATTGATGATGTTTTTGATTTACTCACGGAGTGAGGATTAGCACGTTGAGCATTTGAGAATAGTGTCGCAAATCCGCAAGGATCATGAATTATATGCTAAGTTTAGCAAGTGTGTGTTTTTGTTGAAGTCTCTTAGTTTCATTGGTCATATTGTCTCCGTTGAAGGTATTCAAGTCGATCCTAAGAAAATCAAGGTGGTTAAGAATTATTGTAGACCTTTTCCACTTCAGATATACAAAGTTTGTTATGTTTGGCCGGTTATTGTAGATGGTTTTTGGAAGAATTTTCCTCTATTGCTTCTCCTTTGACGACATTGACTCAAAAGAAGGTGATATTCATATGGTCGAAAGCTTGTGAGAAGAGTTTCCAAGAGTTGAAGGATAGAATCATTTCTGCCCTTATTTTAACATTACCGGAAGGATCGGATGGTTTTGTGATTTATTGTGATGCTTCTCGGATTGGTCTTGGTTGTGTTTTGATGCAACATGACAAAGTCATCTCTTATGCTTCAAGCCAACTAAAGGTGCCTAAAAAGAATTATCCGACTTATAATTTGGAGTTAGCAGTGATAGTTTTTTCCCTACAGATTTGGAGGTATTACTTATATGGTGTTCATGTAGATATGTTTACCAACCACAATATATTCAAGTATGTGTTCTCTAGAAGGATTTAAATCTTTTGCCAAAGAAGGTGGCTTGAGTTATTGAAATATTACAACATGAGTGTCCTCTATCATCTAGGTAAGGCGGTATGGTGGTGGATGCTCTTATTCAATTTTCAATGGGAAGTGTTGCTCATGTTGAGTGTGAGAAGAAAGATTTAGCTTGTGATAATCATAGATTGGCCATATGTGTTCACTTGGTTGATTCTAATGAAGATGGTGTTATTGTTCATAATGATTCAGAATCATCTTTTGTATCGAATGTTAAGGCTAAGATAGATCTTGATATGGTATTGGTTGATTTGAAGAAGGCGGTTTCTGAAAAAATGCATTGAGGATTTCTGTCGATGGGGAGATGGTGTCCTTCGATATCAAGGTCAGTTATGTGTTCCAAATGTTAATGAGTTGAGAAATCATATTTTGGTTGAAGCTCAAAGTTCTAGTATTCTATTTACCCAGGATACACCAAGATGTATCGTGACTTTTGGGAAGTCTATGGGTGGAATGGCATGAAGAAGGATATTGTAGAGTTTGTGGCTAAATTTTTGAATTGTCAACAAGTGAAAGTTGAGCATCAGAAATCGGGTTGTTTGGCTCAAACATTAGTATTCCTACATGGAAGTGGGAAGATATAAATATTGATTTCATTACGGTGTTGCCTCGTAATCATCAATAGTTTGATTGGATTTGGGTCATTATGGAGTGAATGACAAAATCAACTTACTTTTTCCCGTTAAAACTTCATTCATAGCAGAAGAATATGCCAAGCTTTATATTTAGGAAATGGTAAGGTTGCATGGATTGCCCTTGTCTATTATCTCTGGTCGTGGCACTCAATTTGCATCTCAGTTTTGGAGATCATTTCAAAAAGGTCTTTGTACCTAAGTGAAACTTAGCATGGCTTTCCACCCTCAAACTGAGGGACAAGTCGAGCATACCATTCAGACTTTAGAAGATATGTTAAGAGCTTGAGTGATTGATTTCAAGGGTAATTGGGATGATCATTTTACTTTGATTAAGCTTCTTATAATAATAGTTATCTATTCTAGCATTGGAATGGCACAATTTGAGGCTCTCTATGGTAGGGGGTGTAGGTGTCCTATTGGTTGGTCTGAAGTTGGTGAGGTCATTTTCATAGGGCCCGAGTTAGTGCATGGGATATAGAAAAAGGTTTGACTTATTCGTGAAAGGTTGAAAATGGCTCAAAGTCGACAAAAGTCCTATGTCGATGTTAGAAGAAGAGAACTCGAGTTTGATTTGGTGATTGAGTTTATTTGAAGATTTCAACCATTAAGGGTGTAATGATATTTGAAAGAAAAGGGAAGCTTAGTCCCCGTTATGTGAGCCCATATCATATTTTGAGGTTTTTTGGCAAAGTTGCTCATGAACTTGAGTTGCCTAATGATTTAGCATCGGTACATCCAGTGTGACATGTCTCTTTATTGAAAAAGTGTGTTGGAGATCCCACATCTATAGTGTCTTTGAAAACTTTGGGTGTAAAAGAAAATCTTTCTTATGAAGAGGTCCCGGTAGAGATTTTGGACCGGCAAGTGCGGAAGTTGAGAAATAAAGAAGTTGATTCTGTGAAATTTCTTTCGAGGAATCAATTAGTTGAGGGTGCTACTGATGAGTCGGGGATTTCGACTCACTTTGGGCTTATTATTCAAGGATTTAATGTCCTCAATGCTAGTTTTATGCTCATAACTGATGTTAAAATGTTGATATGTAGCAATGATGGCTAAAGAAAAAGGCAAGGACATTACGAGGCAAAAAGGAGCGAAAAAGCTGAAAAAGTTGAAGGAAAGCAAAGTTGATAATCAACAAATCCACTCGGCGAGTCGACAAGTGGACCTTCCGCTCGCCTAAAGTTCCAGCATGCCAGTCCATAAACAAGACCAACTTGGCGAGCAGACAATTGGTTCGGCGACACGCCGAAGAGATCGGCGATGCCGACTTAGCTCGCCAAAAATTACAGAAAGATATGGTGAAAAATCCACGCCAAAAAGGCGAGAACAGGAGCACTCGGCGCATCACCGACCAGTTTGGCGAACCCTACTTACTTCACTGAGTTGACTCCGTGATGAAATTTTGGGAACGTATACATGCAAAAAGAAGAGAAAGAGTTCCCATATTGTTTACTTCTGGGTTTTTGAGGTTTTACATTCTAGAACATTGTTTTTACATTTTGAAGTAGAGATTGTGAGATTTTTAGCTTAAATTTCAGCATTTGGGAACTCCAAATCGTTGTCAAATCAGATGGAAAACTTCATTGGTAACAATTTCTTGTCTTTCACTATGCTTGGCTAAAACCCCTTTTCTTGGGGGTGTGATTATGTAGTTGAATGCTTTAATTAGCTAATGGGTGTTGTTAGTTACTGAGTTTATTGTTGGTTTGAAGTGGGTTCAATTGATTGTTCATGTTTTAATTGAGGAATTGTAGTTGCAAATGAAGTTCTAGCTTAGCACTCTATACTTTCTTGAGAAAGAGGTATTAGAATTGAATTATTAGTTGATAGTTGTATTGATTGCATCGTTTAGAATCTAGCTTGAGAAAGTGGGGTTGATTGCATTCGTACAAATTCTGCTTGAAAGAGTGGATTAATTAAGAAATTGGGTTGTTAGATTGTGTTTTTCTTGTCGAGGTTTGAAAGAACTCGTTTGGAACGCAATAGTTGATTGAGAAATGGCTATTGCACTCAAAACATAGCCTACCCACCGAGAACCAACATCTTTGAGTAACTAGTAATCACCCATTACGCGAAATTAGTATTCAACTTATCACACTCCTAAGAATCATTCTCTAATTGTTTACTTCCCATTTGAGTTATCGTATATGGGTTACCCGAATCCCCCCATTTGATTTTAATCATAAAGACTTTGAGATTTACTTTAATGTTGCGAAACCTCTACTTCTACAAATGATTAGGACACACCTTTACTTCATAATTGAATTCTCTACTGTATCACTCCCTGTGGGATGGACCCCAACTCTTAGTTGGGTTTATACTTGTTAGCGACCGCCTACAATTAGAATTGGATGAAGTGTAGTTAAGCGTTATCAAAAATGGCGCCGCTGCTGGGGAGTGGTGTTTCGAATTCTTCTATTGAAGTTTAGTCGTGAACTGATTTTGTTATAGTTGAATTATCTTATTTGTGTTCTTTGTTTGCCTCTCTAAAACAGGTGAAGAGATAAGTGTAAACAGGAGTAACGCCAGCCAACTTGGAAACAACGACTACATCTAGAATTTGCATGATGTCAATGAGGATCAGTTGGGATGTGCAGGTGCTATTCGATTGCCTCCGACTGTGAGCAATGCGGTGTTTCATGTGACCAGCACAATGTTGGAGTTGTTGTAAATGAAGGGTCTCTTTGGAGGACTCTCTCATGAGGACCCTCATGACCACATCTGAAACTTCGTGGATGTATGTTGGTCATTCTCTTTCAAGAACATCACTCAAGAGTCAGTCCGACTTCGTTTGTTTCCCTTTTCTCTAATCGGGGAGGCAACGAAGTGGTTGACCGAATTACCAAGGGAATCAATCACTTCTTGGGTGGAGCTCACCGATGCATTTTATGAACGATTTTTCCCACCATCACATATGGTTAAGTTGAGGGATAATATTCAGAATTTCCAGCGAGTTGATGATGAACCTATCCACAAGATATGGTTAAGGTTTCACAAGTTGCTGCACTAATGTCCAACTCACGGGCTAACGAACAACATGTTATTGCAATATTTTTACCGGAGCCTCGACATGGTAAACAAATATGTGGCAGACCAGCTCATTCGAGGCAGAATCATGAGACAACCGTTTGATATAGCAGCAACCCTTCTTGATGAGATGACGAAAATTAATTGTGCATGGTATACTAGAGAAGATCAGGATGACCCAAATGGACCTCTTGACAAAGCATGTCATAGGAAGTGGCTGCAAGGCTGTGAATGCAGTCGGAATTAATAGTGGTATAAATCTTGATGAGGCACACTTTGAGGCCATGTACAATGAAGAAGTGCATTTCCTAACAAACCAAGTGGGGGGTTCTCGTTCGAATTATCCAACACCGGGCAGGAATCAAGGTTGTAATAGAGACTGAGATGATGGTTGGAGAGATAGAGAATATGAATGGAGTGACCGCGGAGTAAATTGGAGGGATTGTGATGGCGACAAAGATCGCTATGTGCCACCCCATGAGCGTCAAAATCCAAAAGAACCAAGGGCTGTTCCTGAAAATTTCTGCACCGAAGATATGCTTGCTCGCATTTTGAACAAAGTGGAAGGATCAGACAAGATACTAAAGGAAATGAAAGATGGCGTCTCTTCTCTTAACCAAATGGTCACATCACACTCGGTATCTATTAAGCAGTTAGAAACTCAGATGTGGTCAGATCTCGGCTCATTTAAATCCAAGGCCAAAAGGGGGGAGGCTCCCAAGTGATACTTTGGTGAACCCGAAAAATGAGACATGATCCCATGGCCACATCGTGCCACGACTTTAAATATAGAACTTCTAGGGAGGCAACCCAAGGTTTACTTTTTGTCATTTGAATAACGTTTGTTGAATGTGCAGGTTGAAAATTTAAGTTTGGGAGAAATAGGCCAAAGGGCGAGCTCAGAACCGTCTCGGCGATTTTGCCGATTTGTTCGGCGAGCGCGATGTGGATCACCCTTTTTACCAACCAACTGATTGGAGTTCTAGAATGTTCGGAGGACAAAAACAAATTTGGCGTGTCATCGGGTCGATCGGCGACATTAATGATCCTCGCCGACTGAGGCGCGAACTAAAGGGTCAAAAGTTTTCAACCGTTTTAAATTCAAAATCTCTCCATATTTTGACCTTTTCGACTCTTGCACTTTCTCAACTTCATATTAGATTTTTTGTTTTTACCAAATTTTTGCATGCATGTCATTGTGTGATCGGAGTTTTGTGCCTTGCTTGTCTTTGCTTTCGCCCTCATCGTTTCTTTTTCCACTTCTAAGGTTGGTATCCTAAATTAGTCGTAATTTCATGTCGTAATCTAATCATGCTTGTGTATTTGATTGATCTAAGGTGTGTCTTTTTGTGTTTAATCGATAATTGAATTTTGTTGGGTAATCGAGCATGTTAGATTTTGTGTTTGGCCTAATTAAATTTTAGTTTCGAGTTTAAATTATTTGAATGGCGGTTGTGAATGTTGGGTTTGGTGTGGGTGAAGTCTGAGTAACCCGAAGTGCGCTAAGTAACTTTACTTTGCCCAATGTGGATCGGGTGACGTCATTCTTAAGGGAAAATGTGTTGTTTTGTCGAATCTAGATAATTTGGGGGAAATCTGAGTACCCCGGGGTATATAATGGTATGGGCTAGTCTAGAATTGCATAGAATAGGGCTTGAATTCGGTTATCATAGGTTGTGTGTTGATGATTGGGAGTCGGGGTAAAAATCTGGCACGATGGGCCATTTGGCGAGCTTAGTCGAGCTCGCCAAATGACTCGGCGGTTTGCCGACTGACACCCCTTATCTCCTTTTTTCCCTAAGTTATTACTGGTTTGTTCTGTAACTTTCGACAATATGCATAAGCTCACCGAGTTAACTCGGCGACTCACCAAATGACTTTGATCTCGCTCTTTTGAAGCCCAGTTTTTATAGAATTACTCTATAAAATTCGGTGAGCCACTTTTTCCTCGCCAAATGGATTTGGTGACTCGCCGAATGGCCTTTTACCTCATCGTTTTATGCTGAGATTCTATTATTTAATTCTGTTATTTTTGGCGAGCTTTCTGAAGCTCACCGATTGACTTCGGTGACTCGCCGAGTTGATTGGCGAGTTTTCCTACACTTTTAAATTGTGATATTTGACTAACCCTTTTCAACTGAATTCATGTTGTTTACTTGTTGTGACAGACATGGCCAGACCAAAAGTTCCAGTTAAGGGTCCCCAACAGCGTAAACGGGCAAAAGAAGAAGTAATTGCTGCGGAGGTTGGACCTCCAAGATCTACGAGACCTCGACCCATTCAAACAAGTGGTCGGGGTAAGGGCAAACAACCTACGGAGCTAGTTCTAGCAGCTCTAGCTCCGACAGCATGGGTGTCTACTATACCCACCTCACCACATCTGAGTCTAAAAGTGGGGAGGGTGTTAGGTCCAGGACTCCAGTCTATGAGTCCAAACCAGCTGATGATGAGAACCTTAAGAGTAGATGTGCTGAGTTGCGCTCCAAAGCGTTGCATGATCTGGGAAGACTCCCAACACTCTAAACACCACCACCACCTCCAACACATGTAGCAGATCACGCACCACAAGTGCCCTAGCCCAGGCACCTCTGCCACGATCGACGAACAGGCTAAAGACTGCCGGCATGAGAAAAAATTTGGAGGAGAAAAGGTTTTCCACCGATGGGGTCATGGATAGGTATCCAGCAGTGTGGGAAACAGCGTAAATGGGAAAAAGAAGAAGTAATTGCTGTGTAGGTTGGACCTCCAAGATCTACGAGATCTCGACCCACTCAAACAAGTGGTCGGGGTAAGGGAAAATAACCTGCGGAGCTAGTTCTAGCAGCTCCAGCTCTGACAGCATGGGTGTCTACTATACCCACCTCACTATATCTGAGTTGAAAAGTGGGGAGGGTGTTAGGTCCAGGACTCTAGTGTATGAGTCTAAACCAACTGATCACGAGAACCTTAAGCGCAGATATGCTGAGTTGCGCTCCAAAGCATTGCATGATCTGGCAAGACTCCCAACATTCTCGACACCACCACCACCACCTCCAACACAGGAAGCTAATCACGCACCACAAGTGCCCCCAGCCCAGGCACCTGTTCCACGATCGACGAACAGGCTGAAGGCTGCCGGCATGAGAACAATTTCGGAGGAGAAAAGGTTGTCCACCAATAGGGTCATGGACAGGTATCCAGCATTGTGGGAAACAGTCTGATTCCATAAATTTTAGCAATTCACAAAGCCCCGGAAATCGTATGTGTCGACATGGGTCTGCGAATTTTAGGAGAGTTATCCTAGATTTCTCCTGAAAGGGTAGAAGAAGGCTGGATCAGGGGCACCATTAGAGTTTGTTGAGGTACGTGGGAAGAAAGTCAAATGCAGCGAGACCGATATAAATGAGCTACATGCTTGCACTGTACGGGTGACACATACATTGACAACGATGCTCAAGACCAAGTCATTGGACGACTTGGAGGGGTGTTTGGCCCCATAACTGTCTGACATATCTCCTCCATGGATAGAGGCAGGGGTCCCGATTGAGAAGAGGGACAATCACGTTGTTGGTCGGTACTGGTTCGGAATCATCAGCAGCACCATGATGGTTTCACAGAATGAGTCCATCCTCCGGCACCCGAAGGCTGCACTACTGGGGTGCATCATTGATTGGGAGAGGGTTATCTTCGGGGCGATTATAGCGCAGGAGATTGCCATGAGGGTCAAGCAGAGTCAGACCTCACTACCTTTTCCTGTACTCATCAGTGACTTATGTCACCGGGCCGGAGTGTCGTTCGTGGAAAAGAGTGATATGGAGGTCACTCCTACCTCTTCTAATTACAATCAGAGGATCGAGGCGGAGTACATGAAGGATGAGTTTGAGAGAAGTAGGGCAGCACCGGTGGATACATCCCATGTTGTCGATATAGAGACCATGGAGACAGATACTACTCCTCCCACTCCGGCCAGTGAGCCGATAGGTATGCCTAGCTCCTCTGGCCCTGCTACTTCTGCGGCTGCTGCTACCTCATGTCCCACATTGACCCAGGCCATGATTTACAAAATTCCCTCTATGATTAAGCGACCTATTGAGGCCGCATTTGCCCCTATGCGGGAAAAGCTATGGGGACAGTGCAAGTTGATTACGGCCCATGGCCAAGCTTTAGATGTACTGGCTACGAGGGTGGAGGCGTGAGAGGGCCGAGTGATCACCAGGCCACTGATTTGACACCCTTGAGGGTTGATATTGTTGGACTTTGTTGTGACGTGGATGAGCTCAAGTCCATAAATATCTCTATGTTGTGGGGTGGAGTTGACATTACCGAGGACCCCAGTTCAGATATTCTAGCTATTTCTGAGATCCCTCCGGGTACTGTGACTTGAGATGCTGCTTTAGCTACAGATGGTGATGAGTCGGATGCGCCGGAGACTAATGAGGATGAGTTAGCGACTCGAGAGGATGCGGTGTACGAGGACTTAAAGGACCTTGAGGGTGATTTGGTCCAACTTGCTACAAAGACTTCATTGTGGGATACATCGATGATTGGTACCAGTGGATCACAGCCCACTATTGGCGGAAAGCCTGGCACTAATGCCCAGATTGAGAGAGCCCCAGATGTACATCAGTCGCCTCAGGCTTAGCCTGACAGGGGGATCTTGACTCTCTTCCTATTTTTATTTACTTTTGAGACATGTAGTTTTTCTTTTACATTGAGGACACTGTTTCATATTTTTTTTTTGGTGACAGCATCTTGATAAATATCCTCTTGGTTGTATTTATTTATTTTAGTTTATTTTATTGAATGTCGGATGTTTAGTTGTTTTTAGTACTTCTATAAATATTTGTTGATAGGAAATGTTTCCATGTGTAGCTTGAATGGGAATGTTGATTGTTGAATGTCGTGATGTTCTCTTGCATATTTGAGTATCAGTTGTGATCAAACCGATGACTTAAATAGTGCTCTTGATCATACAATATGTTTGTGCAAGTCCAATGAGGAAACTTTGAGTTGCATAAGTCATATGTGAACTCTTAGCATCTCACTGTGACTAGTCGATCATCGAAAAGAATCATGTAATGGTCGTTGCACGTGAGCTTAACTTGTCGAGTCATGATCGATGATTATGTTGAATGCCTTGTGTGGTGAGGTTTTCTTGAAATATGTGCTTGGTGATACCTAGAACTTGCCTCGTTGGTCTAATTGACTAGCATTGGTGAATGAAAGAAATGATCTTAGGCAAAAGGTTTTGAGAGTGAACCAAATTGATATTATACCTCTTTGTGACCACCTTGTGAGAGTGTGAACCTAACTTGGCACCATTTGAGCCTAACATTTTCTTTGGATGAAACATGAACACATTTGGCCCTTTTTCCTACCCACCTAAAACCTTCATAAAGCCTTGGTCCATTTGAATTGCGAACTTAGGCCAAAAGCCTAAGTTGTGGGTGTGGTAAAAATGAGGAAAGAAATAGAGCAAGAAGTTTGTGAAATCCTTCCTTGAAAATTTGTGTTGAAAAAGATGGAACCCCTCCATATAAAAAAAAATAGAGAGAAAGGAAGGAAAACAAAAGAAAAAGATTGAAAAAGAATTTTCCAATTTGTTCATTGGTGGAAAGAAAAGAGGTATCCATTGAGCTATATAAGAATTTTTGTTCTTGAATACACCTAGGGTGGGTTTTGAAAATGAAAAGAGTGAAATAAAAGGAGAAGAAGTGAAATTTAGGTCATTCTTCATGAAGGTAGAAGTCACTACGCCAAAATGATCATACATTTACCCTTATCCTTGTTACAAGCCTTGAAAGACCTTAGTGATCTTGCATAAGGTGAATGATGTGTTGATCGGAAAATACGGGCAAGCCTATGGGTAAAATCATGCATGTGTTTGTCTTTGAGAGTGTGAGAGTTGATTTAGATTCCTTAAGCTATAAACCTTTGATGGACTTTGTGAGAGCATTGAATCATCCTTGATGTGAGGGCATTCGAATACTCTTGTAGAGCATGGATTTCCATTTGGAGTGAGCATTGTGAGCTTAAACTCTATTTGATGATGGCTAGTCATGATTTGAAACTTTTAGTTCACAATTGAACATTGCATATGTTGATTGAACCTTAGGTGCATTCGTGTTGAGTCTCAAGCAGCACTATTTGTATACATCCCTGTTGGCCTAATTGATCATGTGTTTTACTTGAGGACAAGCAAAATTTTAAGTTGGAGGTGTTGATGAGTCGGGAATTTCGATCATTTTGGGATTATTCTTTAAGGATTTAGTGTCCTCAATGCCTGTTTTATTCTCATAACTGATGTTAAAATGTTGATATGCAGCAATGAAGGCTAACGAGTAAGGCAAGGACATTACGAGGCGAAAAGTAGCGAAAAAGTTGAAAAAATTGAAGGAAAACAAAGCTGATAATCGTGAAAGCCACTCGGCGAGTTGCCGAGTGGACCTTCAGCTCGCCTAAAGTTCCAGCAAGCCATCCCATGGACAATACCAACTTCGCGAGCAGACAAGTGGTTCGGCGACACGCCAAATAGATCGGCGATACCGACTCAACTCGCCAAAAATTACAGAAAGATTTGGTGAAAAAGATAGGCTAAAAAAGTTAGAACAGGAACACTCAGTGCATCACCGACCTGTTCGGCGAAACCCACTTACTTCGCCGAGTTGACTCGGTGCTGAAATTCTGGGAACGTATAAATAAAATTTTGAAGAGAAACAGTTCCCATGAGTTCCCACATTGTTTACTACTGGGTTTTTGAGTTTTTACATTCTAGAATATTGTTTTTACATTTTGGAGTAGAGATTTAGAGATTGTGAGATTTTTAACTTAAATTTCAGCATCTGGGAACTGCAAATCGTTGTCAAATCAGATGGAAAACTTTGTTGGTAACAATTTCTTGTCTTTCACTATGCTTGGCTAAAACCCCTTCTCTTGGGGGTGTGATTATGTAGTTGAATGCTTTAATTAGCTAATGGATGTTGTTAGTTACTGATTTTATTGTTGGTTTGAAGTGGTATCAATTAATTATTCATGTTTTAATTGAGGAATTATTATTGCAAATGCAGTTCTAGCTTAGCACTCTATACTTGCTTGAGAAAGAGGTATTAGATTCAAATTATTAGTTGATAGTTTTATTGATTGAATCGTTTAGAATCTAGCTTGAGAAAGTGAGTTTGATTGTATTCGTACAAATCCATCTTGAAAGTGTGGATTAATTAAGGAATTGAGTTGTTTGATTGTGTTTTTCTTGTCGAGGTTCGAAAGAACTCACTTGAAACACAATAGTTGATTGAGAAATGGCTATTGTACTCAAAACCTAGCCTACCCACCGAGATCCAACATCTTTGAGTAACTAGTAATCACCCATTACGTTAAATCAGTATTCAACTTATCATACTCCCAAGAATCATTCTCGAATTGTTTGCTTCCTAATTTAGTTGTCGTAAATTCGTGACCCTAATCCCCACAATTTATATTAATCATCAAGACTTTGAGATTTACTTTATTGTTGCGAAACTGTAACACCCAGAAAATTTTTGAGCTAAGAGTTGAACCATCCTTCGTTGTAAGTAGGATTTTACCTAGGAATTTAAAATTTCTTAAGTGATAAGGTGACTAGATATAGCACCTTGAGTTCCAAAATGAATAAAAGGGAATTCATTCAAGTCATTCCTAAGTTCTTCTAAGATTTGGGTCAACTTCAAAGGACCATAACTCTCAGTACAGGATGTGTTAGGTATGCCATAAAATTGCAAATTAAAGGTCCTTGAATTATCTTTCCAACGCCACCGAGTTTGCTAAATTTTGAGCTCGTATGAGGGAGATATTCCCGTTTGAAGTCGGGCTGTCCAAATAAGGAAAGTTACCTGAAAATAGTAAGAGGTATTTTGGTCATTTCCTTACCCAATAAGATTTAATTAATTTTTGGTAAGTTTTTAAGGGTCTAATCCGATTAGGTTCAGTTTTATAATCCTAATATATGCCTAGTGTTTTAGTTCAGAGCTCAAAAAGAGAAAAGAAGAGAAAAAAGGAGAAAAGAGGAAAGGATCAAGGCGTTCGTCGAGGTTCTTGAGTTTTGTTACGGATTTTCGCCATGTGTTTGATTCCTAAGAGTTATGTAAGTTTCTATAGTGTTGGGTTCGTTCACCCACACGCCAAACATGATTTTCATAGTCGAATTCATCCATAAAGATTGAAAGATTTAAGTTCTTGAAAAGTGTTCTTCAAGTTTTATTCTAAAACTTGGTTTGTTGAGGTTTTGATGATTTGTTGAGATGAAAGTGAGTGTTTTGAGGGCTGTATTGAGTAGATTAGAGTGTATTTATGTTGAGTAATCGAATCCAAGTGATTGGGGAAGAAACCATTTGATTCTAGGTGAGTTAGGGTCCGAAAACGAGAAAGAAAAGTTGTTGGGGGTTTTTCTGGGCTGGGGCTGGCACGCCGCCCCAGCCAGTGAGCCTGAAACTTGTGTCTGTAGGTAGTGGGCTGGCGCCCTGTCCACTCAGTGTGCCAGGGTCGCCTGCTCCCACCCGTTCTTCATCGTTTCGTCCGTTTGAGTTCTTTTGAAGGGTACCTTTACTCCCCTTTGTTCTAAACACTCTAAACTACTTCTAAACACCTAGAAATCATTCATAACTTGAGTCATAACCTTGAATTCATAATTAAAATTGAAGGTAGAGTTAAGAGTTAAGTCTTGAGAGTTCTTCCTACCATTTTGAGATAGTCCCTTTGAGTCTTTTGAGAAGTCTTCTACAACTTCAAATAACTTGTTTCAAGACTCAAGTAAGTGAGCATGAGAGTGAGGAGAATGTATTAATGATTCTACACTATCACCAAGATCCTTCATGTCATAAATCCTAAATCTTGAATTCATAATTCAAATTCAAGAGAGAGTTAAGAGTAGAGTTCAAGAAATCGTTGAGTTAAATTGTGAATCCTTTGGGATCAACTATTGATTAGAACTAAGTTTTGAGGAAGTAAGTAATAGAATGAGAAGAGTCGTATACATGAGTTCCATGTTGTTATGTAGAACTTTGAGTCGAGTCGTTCATGCCCATAAATTCTGCATGGACTCCATAAATTGAGTATCATTGAGATGAGTAGTATCTTCAAGTTCTATGTCTTGAGTATCGAGTTCCTAACCCTTTCGAGATTATATTCCTAATCATGGGACTATTACATGTTACCCATGAAGTCCGTGAGTTGAGTAGTTCATGCCCATAATTCCACATGAACCCTATAAGTCGAGTAGTCTTGAGATGAGAAGTATCTTTGAGTCCTTGAGTTGAGTAGTTCATGCCCATAATTCCGCATGAACCCTCTGAGTCGAGCATTCTTGAAGCGAGTATTATTATTGAAGTTCTTGAGTTCTGAGTTGTTGAGTCTCGAGTATTAGTTCTACTTACGGTTATTGAAAACCTTGAATTGAGTCGTTCACGTCCATAGTTCGGCATGAATTTTATTTCGAGAAGTGTTTTACAATATTTTTAAACTTGTTTTAAGACTTGAGCATTGAGTTGAGTAAGAGTAAGAGTGAAGTTCATTTCTTCAAAAGATTATATGGGAACTAAGAATTCCCGAGAGTAAAATATTTTCACATTTAAACAAGAGAGGAAACGCCAATTTCCAAAAGAGCTTTTAAGCTAGTTTTTGAGTATTAATCTCAAACCACAGAAAGAGTTATGTTTTTAAACATATGAGGTAAGTATATTTTGGGAGTAGTATTGAGCACCAATATGGGGACGAGTTCATAATAACTCAAGTCTCCATAGATCATGTAGCCATCGTGGGTAGAAAGGGGCATATTTTTTAGATGATTCCTTAATGCTTTTAGCATAGACTAGTGGATCCACTTAGTTGAGAGGTTCTATACCTCGGCAAGTTATAGGGCAGTTCTGGTAGCGTGGGCGAGACGGTGTATCATCACATAGCTCATAGTGATGGTTGTCGGTTAGAGAAACTCCCACAGAGTTATATTATATTTTATTATATACAAATTGAGTTGTTATGGTATTGTTCAATATATTGAGTTGCTATCTACTGTTTTAATAGTTTTCCACATATTGCATCTTTTATTGTTGCTTTATATTGAGTTGAGTATCAAGAGTAGAGTTATGTTTCACTTAGTTGAGAACCTTATTACTGAGATGAGTATCTTATCCTTGAGTACTTCTGAGTTGAGTAAGTTTGAGTAGTTTTGAGTATCCTTGAGTATACCTTTGAGTTGAGTTGAGTATCTTATTCTTGAGTTCAGTTTAGTTGAGTGAGTTAGGAGGAGGTAAGTATGTTTCCTTTTTATCAAGTTCAAGCTTGTGTTATGCTTTAGAATTCCCCTTACATGCTCGTACATTCCATGAACTGAGCCATTTGGCCTTCATCGTTTCATGATGCAGATACATGTACTCAGGATCATCAATAGGTGCTTCATTGATACCGCATGTAGTTTGAGTTAGCTATGGTGATCCTCATTGCTTACGAAGGGTTCCACTTGTACTTTCAATTATATCAGTTGTTAGGATGTCGTGGGCATTGTCCCGACTTCCATCTTTGTCAGTTAGAGGCTTTATAGATAGACAGTAGAGTTTCAGAAGTTTGTTTATTTATTTTGTTAAATGTTTTAAAGACTTAAGTTGCCTATTTTGTGGCGAGTTGAATATATTATTTTATTCAGAGTTTTTCATTTGAGTTAAAGCTTTGTATTTGAGTTTCATGAATTTTTATTTAGTTTTTAAACTTTGTATGCTTGAGTTAGTCATCCTCTTGTAGTTAGCCAGGATGAGGGTTTGCTTGGGGACCTGCAATAGTTCTCGAGTGCCGGCCACATCCAGGGTGTAGGCTCGAGTCGTGAAAAATCTTGTATCAGAGCACAGAGTTCAAGTGTCCTAGGGTGTCTATGAAGTTGTGTCAGTATGGCCTTTTTTATGGTTGTGAGGACCCCACTTCTATAAAAGAGGGACTACAGACATTTAAGAAAAGTTTTCCTTCTTTCATACTCTTAATCATGCATTTGAGCTAAAACCTAGTTGTACTCTCTTCTCTAAGTCACGCTTCAGCTAAGATCCTTATAAGAAAGTATGTTTAGAGCTTGGGTAGTATTTTCACCCTAAAAGGTAGCATGAGTTACGAGATCATGAGCAGTAGTAGTGAAAGTGCCCAGAGTTAGAGCAAAGTATGCAGAGGTTTAGTAATCTAAGTAAGGGAGATGGTTTTTCGACAAGCTATGTTACTATAGTCATGCACCTAGTAAGTTATTAATAAAGAGTTTTCCCTTATCGGTAGACCAATAAGTGATGAGTTGTGAAGATTCTATCATAGGAGGTAGAGTGTGTTGTAGCTAGGAAGGAGTTTGTGATGAAGTGTCATTGTGTAGGTAATGACCAAGTGTATGTGTTGATTATAAGTACATAGTATTCATGAAGGGATAGATCTAAACTAGGCTTATGATATGTTTGAGAGGGCCATGATGTTCAGAAGGTTATAGAACTGATCAAGTAATGTGGTATAGCATAGTAGGCGAGCAATCGTATTGATATTTAAGTTTAGTAATGAACATTAAGCTTGAATTTGAGATGAGTGTCATGATTGAAAGAATGACAACATGAGGGTGATGATGTCAGTCCTGGGATTTGACCTGGTAGACTTGACATAGAGTAGGTGAGGAATTGAGATGTTAGCTGCAATAATTATGAGTGGTACAAGTGAGAGACCCTAACCTTTAGATAAGGGCAGTGAAGTGTGGCTAAGTCACAAGAGTAAAAACAGCATTAAGAGGTGTACCGAGAGGGTATGTAATTAGAAAGAAGTCTTAGTACCTACTTATGGAGAGTTCGGTAGTCATGAGATAAGCTTCTTCCAAGTGTTAGAGTAAAAGGGGATGTAGACCAGTTAGAGTTGTTGGAATAGGTCCATAGCTTCCAAGTGTCAGCCTTAGACCTAAGGGGTAGATGACGAGATGAGAAATCAAGTCAAGTATTTGAGAATAAGATAGTAATGAGTTCCAAAGAGTATGGGAGATATCTTTACAGAGGTCTTTTAGTAGTGAAGTGTTGTTAAAAGGAGAAGGTTAATGATCTTATCATGATGATGATGGTGTGATAATTCCATCTAAGGTTATAAAAGAGGAGGCTGAGATTTTACTATGAGAAATAGTAAAATGAGAGCCCTTAGTTGGCTCCGAAGGAGTTGGTTAGTAGGAGTCCATGGAGTTGTTAGAGTACTAGGCTTGAATGTTGTGGTAAGGAGTAATAGTCTTGGGATGAGGCTCCCTATAGAGAGGTATAGAACCCGAACCTAAGGATTTGGGTTTAGCTTGAATATAGTGAGAGTGTACCATTAGACTCAGACCTTAGTAAGAGTAACCCCATTCCATACCCAGTCCAGTCGCCATTCAATGACGAATGACCCCAAGGGGGAGATATTGTAACACCTCGGAATATTTTGACTTAAGACTTGAACCATCCTTCATTGTGCCGCCCCAGCCAATGCGCCTGAAACTTGTGTCTGTAGGTAGAGGGTTGGCACCCTGCGACACTTAGTGCACCAGGGTCGCCTGCCCCCACCCATTCTTCATCGTTTCATCTGTTTGAGTTCTTTCGAAGGGTACCTTTACTCCCCTTTGATTCTAAACTATCTAAACTACTTCTAAACACCTATAAATCGTTCATAACTTGAGTCATAACCTTCAATTCATAATTCAAATTCAAGGTAGAGTTAAGAGTTAAGCCTTGAGAGTTCTTCCGAACATTTTGAGATAGTCCCTTTAATTCTTTTGAGGAGTCTTCTACAACTTCAAATAACTTGTTTCATGACACAAGTAAGTGAGGATGAGAGTGAGGAGAATGTATTCATGAGTCTACACTATCACCTAGATCCTTCATATCATAAATCCTAAATCTTAAATTCATAATTCAAATTCAAGAGAGAGTTAAGAATAGAGTTCAACAAAGTCGTTGAGTTAAATTGTGAATCCTTAGAGATCAACTATTGATTCACACTAAGTTTTGAGGAAGTAAGTAAGAGAATGAGAAGAGTCTTATACATGAGTTCCATGTTGTTATGTAAATCTTCGAGTCGAGTCGTTCATGCCCATAAATTTTGCATGGACTCCATAAATTCAGTATCATGGGGAGGAGTAGTATCTTGAAGTTCTAAGTCTTGAGTATCAAGTTCTTAACCCTTTTGAGATTATATTCCTAATCATGGGACTATTACATGTAACCCATGAAGTCCGTGAATTGAGTAGTTCATGCCCATAATTCCGCATGAACCCTCTGAGTCGAGCATTCTTGAAGCGAGTATTATTATTGAAGTTCATGAGTTCTGAGTTGTTGACTCTCTAGTATTGAGTTCTAGTTAGGATTATTGAAAACCTTAAATTGAATCGTTCACGTCCATAATTCGGCATGAACTTTATTTCGAGAAGTCTTTTACAATATTTTAAAACTTGTTTTAAGACTTGAGCATTGAGTTGAGTAAGAGTAAGAGTGAAGTTCATTTCTTCAAAATATTATATGGGAACTAAGTATTCCCAAGAGTAAATTATTTTCACATTTAAACAAGAGAGGAAACACCAATTTTCAAGAGAGATTTTAAGCTAGTTTTTGAGTAATAATCTCAAACCACAGAAAGAATTATGTTTTTAAACATATGAGCTGGGTATATTCTGGGAGTAGTATTGAGCACCGATATGGGGACGAGTTCATAATAACTCAAGTCTCCATAAACCATGTAGACATCGTGAGTAGAAAGGGTCATACTTTTTAGATGATTCCTTAATGCTTTTAGCATAGACTAGTGGATCCACTTAGTTGAGAGGTTCTATACTCCAACAAGGTATAAGACAGTTCTGGCAGCGTGGGCGAGACGTTGTATCATCACATAGCTCATAGTGATGATTGTCGGTTAGAGAAACTCTCACAAAGTTGTATTATATTTTATTATATACAAATTGTGTTGTTATTGTATTCTTCAACACATTGAGTTGCTATCTATTTTTTAAAAAAGTTTTCCACATATTGCATATTTTATTTTTGCTTTATCTTGAGTTGAGTGTCCAGAGTGATTATTTTGAGTTGAGAACCTTATTACTGATTTGAGTATCTTATCCTTGAGTACTTCTAAGTTGAGTAAATTTGAGTAGATTTGAATATCATTGAGTATACCTTTGAGTTGAGTTGAGTATCTTTGAGTTCAGTATCTTATTCTTGAGTTGAGTTTAGTTGAGTGAGTTGGGAAGAGGTAAGTATGTTTCCTTTTTATCAAGTTCAAGCTTGTGTTATGCTTTAGAATTCCCCTTACATCCTCGTACATTCCATGTACTGACCCATTTGGCCTGCATTGTTTCATGGTGCAGATACATGTACTCAGGATCATCAACAGGTGCTTCGTTGATACCGCATGTAGTTCGAGTTAGCTATGGTGAGCCTCCTTGCTTCCGGAGTGTTCCACTTGTACTTTCAGTTATATCAGTTGTTAGGATGTCGTGGGTCTTGCCCCGACTTCCATCTTTGTCAGTTAAAGGCTTCATAGATAGACAGTAGAGTTTCAGAAGTTTGTTCATTTATTTTGTTAAATATTTTAAAGACTTAAGTTTCCTATTTTGTGGCGAGTTGAATATATTATTTTTTTCAGAGTTTTTCATTTGAGTTAAAGCTTCGTATTTGAGTTTCATGAATTTTTATTCAATTTTTAAGCTTTGTATGCTTGAGTTAGTCATCCTCTTGTAGTTAGCTTGAGTCGTATTGGAGGATGAATGTTCTCAAGGGGGGGATATTCTAACACATTAGAAATGGGAAACTCAAGTTGGAACGGAAAAGTTAGAGAATCTTCACAGAAGCAGTGAACTATGAGTCCTATCTACGAACCGTAGGAAGTCTTACGACGCGTAGAAAAGCAATCGTAGAAGTTGAGTTGAATTTTTGGAATTTAAGTTTCTGAAGTTTGACCTACGACTTGACATGATGAATCGTAGGAACTTGGACGAGTCGTAGATGGCTTTTGTATAAAGGATTCAGAGATTTGATTTACGACGGCAGACCTACAAAAAGATTTGATGGGTCATTATTTATTCTACGGGTCATAGAAGGGGTATGGTAGAAAGGATCTAGACATAGTAAAATATTGGACTCAACGTAGGTTTCTACAGATGGGGTCTACGGACTGTAGAAAGGTCTCGTGGAAATTAGAAGGATTTTTGGGTTTCTGAATTTGGTTTAAGGTTGACCAGTACGGGCCGTAGGTCCAACCCCTAGGTTTTTTTTACAGTTATTTATTAAAGGTATTTGAGTTTTTTCTATGAATTTAATACCTATACTATCGTTTTGACCCTAATTTTAAGTCCTATAACTATTGTTCTATTCCTAAATCTACCCAAACCTTCTCATTTTCTCAAATTCCCAAATCCCATCCAAGTTCATCCTCTCCAATTCTCTCTCAAGTTCAAGGAAGAAATCTAGGGTTCAAGCTTCAAGTTTCCTTTTTCCTCCATTGCTTTTGGGATTTGATCGTCAAGGTATATGGAAATTCACCAATGGATTCCATTCATCCATTGACTCCCAATAGATCTTAAGTTTCTAATTTAATTTCATCAAAATTTATTACGGTTTCATCGAATTTTTCATACGTCCTATTTTTTATGATTCAATGGTTTGATTTTAATCTTATTATGAATGATTTAATTCAATTACATGGTTTCTAATTGATTTCATATGGACCCGTGCAATATTGATGATTTTGACTATAAAATTTATGAAGATATGAATTTATGAAATTATGAATGATGATTTATGAAAGCTATGCATGTTAAAAGAAAAGAATGTTTTATGAACTACGGATGTTTTTGAGCTAAGTATCAATGAATTGTGAAAGGTTTTCTCACATATTATGAAATCATGGTTGTGAAAGGTTTTCTCACATATATATGAATCATGATTTAAAGGACCTACTCTTAAAAGACTTTATGATTTGGATTGGTATTATGATTACTGTCTTTCCTAATATTAATATTTGATAATTAACATTATCTATTCCATTGGTATTTAATTTAGTATCCAGAGAACTTTGAGGTGGAGGCTTAAATAGGGTAGTTTCTAGTAGTAACCTCTAGTTTTACACTACGTACCCCCATAGGATTATCTTAAATAGCCTAGCTAGTGGATCCACAAATAGCATATGAATGAATGTTACGGAGTTTTACCTTTGTCAAGTAGACTCTCCCTTCTCAGTGTAGGAGTTATATCATATTCCATGTTATAGCTCACATGATCTACTATCTGTTAAAGATAATATCCCACAAAATGAACTAAGGTAGCTTCAAATGTTTTATGAAGTTTTCATTATAATTTTTTAGATGTATTGACCATGTTTATTATTTATGATTCTTCTCTAAATGAGTTTCAATATATTTTAGCCTGGTCATGCATATCATATATTTCGTTATATCTCTTGATTACCATGTTTCAAGTTTTTATGCATATTTCTTATACTTAGTACATTGCATGTAATAATGCATACTTGTGCTTACATTGTCTCATAATCTAGGGTTCGATACTTCTTCTCTATCCGCTCGTAGCTAGTCTATTGGTTGATCGGTGAAGACTTTGTGAGTCCTAATATTCTGAGGACTGTGTTATCCGTACTACGCTTTTTTATGTCTTTAGGTTTCAGACATTGTACATTATATATGGTTACGTCCCAAACACTCCTTTGATGTATTAGATTGGTTTGTCAAGATTATGATTAGACTTCCGCTTTTATGTCAAGCTCTTTTATGACATTAGACCTATTGCTTAATATCATGTATTTCCTACTTTATTATGTTGTATGTATGTCAAGTGGCTTATGTACTCCCTCTTTAGGTCTTATATGTCATATCACGCCTAGGGTGTACTTTTG
Source organism: Solanum etuberosum (assembly GCA_029582245.1). Classification (NCBI taxonomy): domain Eukaryota; kingdom Viridiplantae; phylum Streptophyta; class Magnoliopsida; order Solanales; family Solanaceae; genus Solanum; species Solanum etuberosum. The sequence goes on along the minus strand of JAJONR010000659.1, from coordinate 56,249 downwards.
ATCATGAAAAAATCACCCTTAAATAAAAATTGCCGAAAAGACCCTATGGACTGACTTTCGGTCCGTACGAACTTATATAGGTCATTCTGATCTTCCATGTAACAAGATACTGAAGTCCAAAAATCCATTCAACTTCCACAATTCCCTTTACGATTTGTAGACCTCTATAAGGGCTATTGGACCCTATCATAGGAACCCATTTCTAAAATATTTCACAAAGTCTGGACCCTCTTCTATGGACCCCTTCCTTCGGGCCATGGTACCTTCTATAGACCGTCCTGTTAGTCAGTAGAAAAAGCCCAGAAACATAACATTTTCCAAATTCCAAAGCCTTTCCTACAATTTCCTACCTACAGTCTATAGGTACGCTCGTTAAACCTGTACCAACAACAAGAATATAACTTTTCATTTCCAACATAACTTTCCAGTTTTTGAGATGTTACAAAATGAAAGTTTTTTTTGCCAAGGGGCACCTTTGACGCCCCTCTCCCCTCAAAGTTCTTGAAGATGAAGGTCGTTATGGCAACTTTGCATCTCGCTTTAGAGGGTGCCGCTATAGTGGGTAACAACCCGTTATTGTGTCATCTTCTATGGCGCACTTCATAGGCTCCATACCACCCCCTCCCAAAATAGCGCCACCCTGGTCACTACAGCAAAAAGGAGTAAGTACAGAAGCCTCCCAGGCTACCCAAAACCCATTTTTTTCTTATTGCATGCACTCCTACGATGATTTTATGGTTTCCTAACCCCTACTTCTTAAATATAGGTTAACAATGGAAAACATTGAGGTCCCCAACTATCCCTATAAAAGATTTCTCAATGATGTGAGTCATAAGTGGTATATGGTGATTCATCGGATGGGCTTTCGTCTGAGATGGGTTTTAAGATGACGGGAGTGGCTGAATAGGTTCCCGTTTTTTACGACCTTATTAAAGAGTTTGATTGGTGTCCTTTGGTAGTGACTCCTCCTTTCTCACAATGTTGATGGGTGCTGGAGTTCTATTTTTTCTTCCTATGGTTTTATGGGATTCCCCCAACCCTACCATCTACATCCTAGGAGCGGACGTCCCCTTGGATGCACAGTTTGTGAATCTAGCACTGGAGTACCGAAGGTTGCTCATGAGCCCTACATGGACAAGCTGAGGGAGATGGATATAATCTGGCAGCAAAATATACTGGTCGAAGATAAATATTGGGAAGAGCTCAGATGGTTCACTAAAGAGGGCTTTACCAGCCACTACTATTCGCCCAATGCCCAGAGGTGGTTGACACTTGTTGGCCATAGATGCATCCATCGGGTAACCTCACTGGTGAGGAAAAAAACTTCTCGAACAGCTAAAAAGAGAAAGATAGATTAGGTGAGAAGCAGTTGAGCTGCACCGGGTCCAGAGGAGGATGAGAACGTTAATAAGGATCCTCCCACCTCTGAGTCCCAGCCCCCATTATCTAGCAGTTGCGTGGAGGCTGACCTGGCTGCAATGATGAAGTTTGTGGAGACTACTTCTATCGGACCTTCAGCCCCGCCTTCTCCTTCCCAGGACATAGTTGCGCTTCCTAGGGAGATTTATTTTTTGAGGAGGAGAGAGCACTTTTGGGACCATCTGTTGGCTCGTATGTGGAAGACCATAAAGCTCATGTTCATCTGAATTACCCAAGAGTAGGAGCTTCCCCTGCTGGGGCCGAGTGACTTCAAGGAGTTCCCCTTTATGCGCAAGCCCGAGGCATGAAACCCCGCCCCATGATGGTGATGTTGGGCACACAGTAGGATTCCCCCCCCCCTTTGGATACATTAGTACTATTTTTTGTTAGACTTGTTTAGGCATAAGACATCTTTTATGCTTTCTTGTTTTTTGCAGCACATGGATGCTCTTTTTTGGGATGCAATAATCCTCGTTTCTATGCTAGGATGTTTGGGCTGAATTTATGTTGTTTTTTTTTGTTTTTTTGCATGGATATGAACTAAACAAGTGATAGAATTTTGATTGGGTGGAAGTAAAACACATGAAAAACAGATTTTAGTCTTTCATTCCACCCGATATGGCAGTTGGCAGTTATAGCGCCTGAGCACCATTGTAGCGACTTTCTCTATGGAGTGAAATCTTTCGCCATACCAGGAGCGTTATAGCGGCCTAGCTCCTCTATGGCGTCCTCGACAAGTCTTAATCATAAAATTTTAAATTTAGCAATGTTTATCCACTCCCGTATATGCACCAACTCTTTAAACACTTTTACATTAACAATGCAACCCCAAGACCTTCCCAGGCATAAGTGTCACTGTCAATTGAACCATAAGCTCATTCCAGACTCTAGTGTCACACCCAACAACAAAATATTAGAACTTACACTACATTACCATATAATTAAATATCAAATAATATGGGAACACAATTCAAATTATCACATACCTGCTAACATACAAATTAGCCGTTCCCATGGTTCTCAACCATTATTGATTGTCTCGAAACCAGAGTTTCCCCACAATATAATCAGTCCTTTTTTCCCTTACTATCTTTACCAATGATAAGCTCATGCCAGTTTTAAAATAATTCCAAGATCATACCCAGACATGTATAATATAGACTTTTCCTCATGGCCATAAAATATCATGACTGAAATACATAAAACATGTTCAATAATCTCATAACAACTTCAATAATTTATGCTAGTATAATTCACAGATGCGCAATTATTCAAGAAATGCAATGCATATACTATCAACCATTAAGCACTTATCACAAAATTAATCAGGTTTATGACATAATATTCACGTCATGAATAGCTACTAACTGACCATCTATGCGTTCACATGACCCTTCAGGCTAAATACCAATTGGAACCTTCTTCGTTCCAATCTTCATTGGTTGTGTCTATTCAGCCGCAACAATGGCATCCAGATTACTCCATAGAGATACCAATTAGACTAAACCCATACCACACGCCACAAACCGCACGAAAAGAGTGAAGAAGTGAGACAGATTACTAGAATGATTCATATTCCCCTAAAGATTAAATGTGGACGTCAACAGACCAATCCTTAGGACTCTATTCGACATTTGATCTTGTACTGGTAGACCGATAACCTGGGCTCTGAAACCAAGTTGTCACAACCAAACCCACCAGATTATGCGGGCACCTATTCTAACACCTAAATATGAGAACTCTTACCACTAAATTTTAAAAATTGGTAATGCAGAAATCAAAAAGTATTCAAAAAATCCTTTAATACCGTACGGATTTATGAAAACATCGCCTTTAATCAAAACCTTTTACAAATGAATAAAAAACATCCCCAAGAAACTACTTTAAATAGGTACAAGAGATAATAAAAGAGTACAGTTTATAGATAAATATAAGACAGCTCCCACCATAAGGAAAGGAAAATGGAAGTTGTTGGAGAACACCATCGTCTTCACCTTTGAAATATCATTGACCCTACAACCAGACTATGTCAAGTGGCATAGAAAGAGTAGTATCAGTACAAATAACACATAATGGTAGGCATCATCGGTCAATCCAAACCTACCACATAATATAATATAAATGATATGAAAAAGACATTTAATATTAAGGTTGCACCACCCAACTCTCTATCCACATGCTTTTATCCTTCCATGTATAATGCCCATAAACTAATGCACCTTGATCCCATACCTCCCTGTTATACCACCATAATATCAAATCATAGCCTAACTCTTCTACCACATAGAGACTCATGAATTAAAGCTCACCCCTAGGCCTATCGACCAACTTACGACTCTCTTTCAAGTTCTCATGCCAACACCTTGGCCTTTTTGAAACAGTACCTAAATCTTGCATCTTAGACCAACTCATCCCTATTGACTCACATCCCAATTATTATTAAGTTCTAAAAATACTAGACCAGCCTTACCAGTCCCAACACTCAAACCCATGCACCAGACCCCGTCATCTTCCTAACTAGAAGCACCATTTCAATGACAAAGAGACATACCATTAAAATCACAAGCATAACATAGCCTGGACTCCCAACCATTATCCAGACTTAACCGTAACATGGAACATGTCCCATGTGATCCTATAAACGTCATACCCAAGATCAACTCACCTTTCAAGTAACTTAATTCACTTAGGAATCCAACATAAATACATCATATTGTAAAATAGTCAACCCGGTTCACTCATGGAACCACAAATAAACATACCTGCTTTTCTCAAGGAAACCAGACACAAATTGTTGGTGTACCGACATGGTACCCAAGCCAACTAGAGTTAGTAATTATATTAGGCGTGTTATCTGAGTCAACCGTTAGTAACTATATCAGGCATGGCATTCGAGCCAATCGTTAGTAATTATATCAAGTGTGGTATCCGAGCAAACCGTTAGTATTTATGTACAGTTGTGGTACCCGAGCCAACAAGAAATCATAGATAATCATGCACGATCATAGTCACAATGAACAATAACACTTGAAACTACAAGTAAAATAAATAGATTCACTGCATGAGATCATCAACATAATGTCTTAAATATCCTTCCATATGGTTTTCCCAACATGCATTACACGAGTGTTACTAATAACTAGTGAGAAAGCATACATACATACATTGGACAACCAAACTATTTCCATATAACAATTGCCCTACATAAAACCCCATTATGAGTACACATTTTTTCCCTTGATTACCACAAGTCCCAGAAATGGCTATAACCCAGCAATTTCAAAGTACGCAACCTTACAATTACCACCAGTCCGCCTCACCAAGAAAACTCAAGGTTACCAATCAAAAACTATAGAACTACCCCTAGTCATTATCTCATCTCCCGCTTTGACAATAATAAAAAAAAACCTATGACCATCTTGACTCTGTGCCCCAAGGCATATGCACAAAATCTTTCAACATTTACAAGATATAATGCAGTAAAACAGGTCTAACTACTCAATTTAAGGAAACCTAGCCTACTTGGGTGCCAAGCGCCAGCTAATGAAACTTGCTCATGAGCTTCCAACTCTGTGAAAGTAAACCGCAATGAACTAGTACCAGAATTCCTTAGGTTTTCACCTCCCTTGCGTTGTAATTCTTCCCCTCATTGCTCACTTTCTCCGAGTACCTTCAGACGGTTTTTTGAGTAGCCCTTCTCTATTTTCTCCTTTTAAAATGTTGGAAGAAAACAAACGAAAACATATTAATTAGGTTGTTGATTTTTTCCCAGCCCGCTATAGCGGTCATCCAGGCGCTATATCAGCACTGTCAAGTGGGAAACATCCCACTATAGCACGCTAAGGTCCCAGCCTAAAATCATCATGTACTCTATCTTGTAAATGTTGTGTTGAGTTTCTAAAATTTTGAGATTTCGCATGAGATGCCCTTCAGTAACGACAGATATGGTTGTTACAATAGTTGCTCATTAAGCTCCATGCTCTCTTACAAGGTCTAGTTTGAGCAATATAACATAACCTTAGGGAATGTTGGTTGGATATGAATATGCTCTGTAGTTATTGATATTCTAAAATAGTACAACAAAAGGATTGAAAATATCGATTAAAATAATATCTCTCATAAATTTATAATAGGAAATAAAGAGGAATCAAATTCCTTAGATTGAATTACCTACATGCAACCACCCATATACTAGGAAGAAATTTCTTCAAAGTGAAATTACTAGCAAAAATTCACAATTTTTAGAATTTATTTTTTGAAATATGTTGTATAAATATTCAACCATAAGGGTTCAATTCATCATGCACTATTTAAGAAACTTCTACAGGTCCAATATTGAACACATTGATTTTTGAAAGAAAAAATTAGACAAAATGTTCGTTAAATCAAAATTCTCAATTCAAAATATAACCTAAATTTTAATTATTATAAGAAATGGCCCAAATTTTAATTATTATAAGAAATGGCCTTCCGACAAACTGCAGAAAAAATTGACTTTTCCTCTTCTCTTTGTTTTTTCTTTCATGTTGTTGGCTAATAGAAGATGATACATCTATTTTTAATCCTCAAAAAAACAACAAAAACAACAACAACAACAACAACAATAATAATAATAATAATAATAATAATAATTAATAATAATTATTAATAATAATCTATCTATATATAATAGGAGAGGTGAAAAGGGTGAAAAACGTCACGTGGCAGCGCCACAAAAAAAGAAATTTTTAAATAATCTATCTATATATAATAGGATAGCATAAAGTTTATGATTTACGTATATATATGAAATGTTGAACCTCCTCAATATAAGATCAGTACACAGTGCAGCGGTTAAGAGGTATAAGGTCCACCCATTTGAGCCGAGATTGAATCTCAGTGGAGGTGTTGATTTTGTTAAGACTTTGTCAAACTTTTTCAAATAGGTTAATATTGTAAATTTATGGGTTTCTTTAAAGTATTAAATTAATACATAGTAATATTTCAATTAAAAAATTAATTTCCAAGTAAATATTATTATATAATTAATAAACTTTTAATAAAGATATATACTTTAGATAAAAAAAATTATTGAATTTAAGTTCACTCATATATGATTTAACCCGTTTCTATCTAAATCGACTAGCATGCTTACTTTTTTTTCGAATGCCCTGAACCAAAATCCTGGGTCCGCCATTGACTATTACTACTACTTTGTCTCTCTCTTTCTCCCTTTTTCTTCTTGTCATTTTATTTTACCACACATGCTTCATTTTATAACACATTATCAGCATGAGTCTCTTCATCTATAAGCATCTCTGACTGTGCATTAGCCCAAACATAAATAGCATAGAGTATATTCTATTTTGCTATATAAGTCTTCTTATACTTGATAGTCTGAATTTGATATGCCTAATGTAATTATCGTTAATGTTATTATGGATATTTGAAGCTAAATATTGGAAGGATAATTAGTATATACTTAATTGATAACCTTGTTAGAAGAATTGAACACACCAAAATCGCTAGAAGACTAAAAATGCATAACATGAATCTTTAACTTGATTGATACTTTGTTGTGGTTATCACCTAGTAATACATAATTGTTTTTAAATAAGATATAGATAATTTAAGGAATACATATCAAAAAAATAAAATTAAAAAAAAAAGGTATTAAAATTTCTAATGTTGACCTACATTAACTTTGATCAACATCATTGATTATTTTTACACTTGTTTATCTTTCACTATCTAATCATTTACTTCTTGAATTATTATAATATGTTATGTGTACTAACATAACTTGTTTTAGTTTCTTTAAAAAGATAAGCAAAGTAATATTTGAGAAGTATTTTATTTTCTTTTGGAATCATCAAAAGGTTTTTTCTGTTATGAAGGATTCTTTGAAGAGGCAATGGTATGTCATTTAGGTTGGCAATTAATAAATTTGTCAATGGTAAGCTAATAGTATAATTTTTGCTTCATGGTAAGTGATGTGAGGCTAAAATACATGTTTTAAATTATTATTTTCCTCACATTTAGTATTTATATTTGTCTTTCTTGAACATGGATATTATGGAGTGTGCTTCATAGTATATTTTATTTGTAGGATTAAATTGGTGTAAAGATGAAGAAATTTGGAGCTAAAAAGAATTAAAGATGGAAGACTGAAGAATTGCAGACAATTTAATGGATTAAATTGAATATTTCAATATATTCAGATTTTAGCAAAGTAAAGAAAGCAAAGTGGGGGTTCGTATCTCATTGTTTCGTGGGAATTTCTAAAGACACCAGCCAATTGATGAAAGGCGGTGCAGATTTGAGGCGGCGCACAGTTCAAGCAGAATTCTAATTCCTTTTGGTTTTGAGTTCCTAATTTGTGTTGGACTTAATTATTTTATTCAGGGTTTCCTACGTCTATAAATAGTTCATAAGAATAATTATTAAAGGAAGAGGATACAATGTAGAAAATAACTTTTTAAATAACTTTTGATGTAGGGTTTTATCTTTTCTTCTCTTTTATTTATTTTACTGATAAACGCTCAAGTACACCTCATCCAATTCTAGGTGTAGACGATCGTTATCTATTATAAAACCCAACGAAGAGTTGGGGTCGAATCCACAGGGAGCGGTACAAGTTCGAATTCAGTTACAAAGTTACAAATATGGTCTAATTGGTTGTAGGAATAGAGATTATCGATAACATTTAAACAAATTTAAGGGGTTGACAACGAATGTCAGATGGGGCAATTGATTTGTCAATTAACAACTAAAAAAAATACGAAAACAGGGGAATCAAAAATGTAGAGAGAAATTCTTGGGATGTGATCGATTATAGGCTAATTTCGCTATATGGGTAATTGGAATTTACTAACGATTGCTAAACCTCAGTAGGTAGGCTAGACTATATGTGCAATAGCTTTCTCTCGAACAACTATTACGATTCAAGCGAGTTCTCTCGAACCTCGACAAGCTTAACAATAAAACAACCCAAAACCTTAATTTATCTGCTCTCTCGAGCTAGATAGGTAGAATCTAGTTTAGGATTCACTCTCTCGAGCTGAACCCATATTAACCCAATAACTACAAGTATTAATCGAAAGACTTGATTCCACAACATCTTTATCAAGCAAGCCCAAAACTCTAAGTTAGAATTGATTGCAACTACAATTCATAGATTAATACATAGCTATCAATTAAACCTACTTCAATTAAGCATTTAAATCAGTAAATAACCATACCCATAAGCTAATTAAGCCAATAATCACATGATCACACCCCAAGAATTGGGGTTCTAGCTACACATCATAAAAATAGAGAAACAATTACCACTATATTAGCCATGAGCTGGGTAAAAGTTTTCAAGTCTCTAAAATACTCCAAATTGAATTAGTTCAAAAACCCACTTGCAAATATTCAAATCTAAGCTTCAAAGTCTACAATGGAAACTCAAAAACATAGAAAAAACTCAAACTGTAAAACTTTTGGGAATCAGAACTCCTCACTCTTCATTTTAAATTTTAATTTATAGTTGCCCAGTTTTTGGCCTTAAATTCCATTGGGCGAAGTAAGTCGGGCTTCGCCAACCCGATCGGCGATCCGCCCTTCTCTCCAATCCATCGCCGGTTTGCATTTGGCTATTAGTCCTCAAGGTTGCTGTCAATGAGTCGTTCGGCGATCCGCCGACTGCCCATTTCTATCGCCAAGTCGGTTCTTCCCCAGGGCTGGCATGCTGGAACTTTGGGCGAGCTAAAGAGCCACTCGATGGTTCGCCAAGTGGTCTTGGCGATCACCAGGAATGCCTTTCTTCAACTTCTTCATCTTGTTTGCTCCTGTTTGCCCGGTAATGTCCTTGCCTTTCTCCTTGGCCTTCATAGTTGCAAATCAACACTTTAACATCAGTTTAGAGCATAAATTAGGCATTTGAGGACACTTAAACTATCAAAACAAAACCCTAAATGAGTCAAAATCTAAGACTCATCAACACCCCCAACTTAAACTTTTGCTTGTCCTCAAGTAAAACTCAAGATCAATCGATTCAACAAGGATGTCTACAAACAGTGTTGCTTAAGACTTAACATAAATGCACAGAAAAGGTTCAAACTACACATAAAATGCTCAATTGTGCACTTAAAGTTTCAAATTGTGACTCACCATTATCAAGTGTACGCAAGCTCATAATGCTTGCTTCAAATGCAAGTTCAAGCTCAACAAAGGTATTCAAATGCCCTCATAGTAAAGATGATTACATATCCATACTGCATTTCTCAACAATTTAAGGTCCCGAAATCACACACAACTCTCACACTCACAAAGATGAACACTTGCATTACTCTACCTATAGGTTTGCCCTTATTTTCCAATCGACATTCGTTTCAGCTCACTCAAGATTACAAAGGTCTTTTTAAGGCTTGTAATGGGGTTGAGTGTAAAGGTATGGTCATTTAGGCTTAGTGGCTTCTACCTTCATGAAGTATGGCCTAAAAATTACTTTTTCTTCTTCACTTTCACATTCAAACATGTTCATAATCCACCCCATTATTTAACCAAACATGACTCACCGGATACCCCATTTCTTTCGCTATTTTCACACACTTTATTTCACAACTTTTTCTCCTTTTCAGTCTTTTTCCATTTTCACCTTTTTCTTTTCTTTCTTTTCTTTCTATTTTTTTTTACATGGAGGGGTTCTATCTTTTTCAAAACAATCCATTAAGGGGGAATTTTTCACACTTCTTGACTTTCCTTCTTTTCACCACATACCCAACTTAGGCTTTTGGCCTAAGTTGGCTATTCAAACGAACCACTACTTCATGAAGGTTATGGGTGATGGGATAAAGAGGTCAAAGTTGTTCAAGTTTCTTCCAAAGAAAAGGATAGGCTCAAAAGGTGTCAAGAAAGGTTCACACTTCTCACAAGGTTGGCCACAAAGAGGTATGTTATCAATTTGGTTGATTCTTCAAAACTTTTGCCTAAGATTATTTCAATTGCTTGCTTCATTCAATCAATCGGATCAACGGGGAAAATTCTAGGTGTCATCAAGCACAATGTTCAAGACAACCTCATCACACAAGGCATTCGATACAATTATCAAACAAGACTCCACACTTTCTAGCTAGCGTGCAATGTTCATCACAAGAGACTTAATCGACAATCGGCTAGTCACAACAAGATGCTAAAAGTTCACATATTGCCTATGTAACTCATTTTTGCCTCGTCGTAGCCGCACATTCATGTCGTTCAATTAAGAGCACTATTTAATTCATCGGTAATGACCACAACCGACACTCAAATTTGCAAAAGAACAGCGACAATCATACACAAAAGAGGTGGCAAAAATTTTAAAACTTGGTTCAACTTGGTTCAAAGCCATTTTCATATTAAAACAAAGGGCTATAATGTATCAACAACCAAGATATATATAAACACCAATAGACTCCAATATTTACAAAACTAAAATAAAAAAATAAACCAAAATTCACAAAAACATCCCAAAAGAGGTGGGTATGGAAATACGTCACCCCACCAACAAAAATAAGCAGTTGTCCTCAAATGCAAATAAAAACAGAAACAATCTAAAAAGAGAACAGAAAAGGAGGCAAAAAGTCATCCTGCCAGGCTAGGCCTGGGGTGAAGTCTGTATATCGACAGCTCCCTCTGTTTGGGCATCAGTGCCCAGTATCTCATCATCCTTGGCTCCACTGGAGCCTACCATAGAAACGTCCCTCAAAGAGGCCTGCACAGTTGTATCCACCATGGCCCCCTCTAGGTCCGCCAAATCATCATAGACAACATCATTTGTAACACCGAGCTACTCCTCATCTATCTCCGCCTTGGACTCAACATCAGCATCATCGGCTCTAATCTCATCTTCGATCGTAGTAGCCAGAGGAATCTTAGAACTGGCTAGAACATCAGCACTCGGCATCTCAGGAATCTCCATAGTACCAAAGAGCATGGATAAATCAGTGGACTTCAGCTCGTCCACATCTCTACGTAGCCCAACAATATCGGCCTTCAAGGCCGTCATAGCATCTGTAGCACCCTAGCCCTTCTCACACTCCTCAACTCTCATAGCCAGGGCATCCAATGCCAACTTATGGCCCTTAATTTGACCTCTATACTCCCTCATCTCAGCCTGTATCGGGCTAAAGCAGCAGCAATCGCCCTCTCTATCAACCCTGGCATGGCGGGCACTAATCGGGAGGCACGCACATCAGCAGATTGGGCCAGATGGCCCATCTTGTAGAGCATGGCCTGAGTGATAGGGGGTCAGGAGGTAGTAGCAGCAGCAGCAGAAGATCTAATGGGAGGGGGTGCAACAGATGTACTATGGGTCTCTGAAACAAAAGGGCCAGAAGTACCTAAGGGCCCACTGGTCTAAGAAGGCATGATTGCCTATGTAGGCAACATATCAACGTCGACCTCCGGGGATGTATCCACTGGTGTTGTCCTCCTCCTGTCAGCATCATCCTGCATGTACTCGACCTTAATACGCCGGATGTCAGTAGAAGAGGTGGGTGTCACCTTGATATCTTTCTTCTCATCTCTCGAAACACGAGCCCTCTGCAGAACTCGATGATCAACACTAGAAATGAGAGTGAGGTTTGGGTTTTCTTGGCACTCATGGCCATCTCTTGCTCGATCAGCAACCCCAAGTTTAGCTTCTGGCGATCAATAATGGACCCATGACAGGCAACCTTTGGGTGGCGGAGGATGGATTCGTTCTGGGAGGGCATTATGGTGCTACTAATGAACCCGAACCAGTATTTGGCAGCAACATTCAGGTCCTTCTTCTCTATCGAGGCACCTGCCTCAATCTACCTCGAGGTGACATCGGAGCGAAGGTTTGCCAGCCAACCCTTAAGGTCCTCCAAGGTCTTCTTCTAGACTGGATTGATGTAATCGTGCATTATGTCCAATGAGCACCCCAGTACAACATTTATGTCTGAGCAGTGGTATTTAACTTTATTGCCTCGGACCACCAGGAAGTCCACCGGTTTGAAGGAACGTGCTTCTTCTTCCCCTTCGGCACCAAATCTCCATAAATCGAATAGAACTCCCAGGCCCAAGTGGGAATGTAGGGGCCTCGGGGTTTTGTAAACACCTAGAACTTGTGGAACTTGAGAGTGCTCCACACATCTGGGTACTCTCCCACCACACCATCGGTAGACAATCTCTTCTCCTTTAAAATGGTCTTCAAACCCTCGGCCTTTGTTCGATTGAGTGACCGGAGAGTAGGATCCTGAGCAGGTGGTGCCACTATCTGAGCTGGAGCTGGAGGAGTAGGCTCTGGGATCCTAGACAGATCATGCAAAGAGTTGGAGTGTAGCTTCGCTCTTCGGGCCTGAAGCAACTGATCATCCTCCGGCTCGGAGATAGAAGCCAGAGACTCATCCGGAGAATCACCCTTACTGTCGGAGGTAGTGAGGTGTGTGGCGTAGACCCCCCTCACTATAGGAGCTCCCCTCCGCTGGTGTCACATCCACGGGCCCCTTGCCCTTGCCTTTACCTCCCTTTGGAGTTAGTTTGCTGCCGGTGCCCGGGAAACAACCGCTTTCTCATTTATTACAATCCCACGTTCCCGCTTCCGAGGCGGTTGGTTCCTACCAGGTACTTTAGGTCTAGCCATGCCTGCAAAACAATGTGAAAAACGTTAGATGAAATTGTAGGAAAATAATTGCAGGAAGACTCACCGAACCAGTCAGCGAGTCGTCGAACCACTTTGGTAAGACAGGTCGGGCTCGCCGAATGTTTCAGAATAAAAATGCTCAAAATTAAAAGCTAGTCGGTGATGTCCAGGGCCATTCGGCGGATCACCGACACCAATCGGCACGCTAGAAGTAGCTCACCAAAAGTCAAAGATCAATTTTAAGAAAATGGGGCACAGAAGGGCAATCAGGAAGCACTTTCGGCGAGCAAAGGGAGTATCACCGAAAGTTACAGAACACAAACTCCATATTTATTGAATTAAAGGGCGATCTAGGGGGCGTTAGGCGAACCACCGAACCACTCAACGAGCTCCACCTAGCTCGCCGAGTAGCCCAACGTGCCAGAATTTCACCCCGTACTTCAAAATCAAGCCTGCAGCCCTCAAAAACAAAATTAAACACCAAAAACATGCAATTGACACCAGGCCCATATGACCCATGCCCTCGGGGTACTCAGACTTCCCCTGATTTGGCCAAAATTGGCCAATTGACGTCTTTTTCCCTTAAGAATGACACAACCGCTCTATCATCAGGCAAATTTAGACAATTAGAACAATTATGGGTTACTGAGACTTCACCCTGCTAGACCCAGGACATTCTCAACACAACCCAAAAATTTCATCAGTTAAAGACATGGGAATTAACCATTTTATGACCAACTAATTACCAATTTACTTAAGAGTGGGTAGACCAAGTATCACACGATAAATCAAACAACATTACACACAGATATCAACAATAAAGTAATGATTGCATTTGATTTCAACCACTATTTAATTCGGGGTTCGGAAAACCAACCTTTAATGCCGAAAGTTGAAAATCTAGGAAGCAAAGTAATCCCCAAAATCCTCCCCGAGTAAAGATCCCAAACGAAACGAGAGTAAAAATACAATAAAGCAAAAAATCTAATATCGGTAAGAAAGTAAGGAAATTGAAAAAGTAAGAAAGTGAAGAGATTTTTTAATTTAAAATCGTTTGTCCTTTTAAAACTCTCCAGTTCGCGCGCTAGTCGGCGAAGTAAGTCGAGCTCACCGATCCACTCGGCGGTGCACCGAGTGGTACTTCAGCCAGTAAGGCTTTACAGAACCTCTAGCAAGCCAGGTGGTTCCAATGGCAGTCCAAGTCGGGCTCGCCGAACTGTTCGGCAGGTCACCGATTAGACTTTTGGCTCGCCTACTTGCCATTTTCCCAAAATTTTAACTTTTCAACTTACACATTCAACACCCATTATTCAAAAAACATAACTAAAAGCATTAAACCTTGGGTTGCCTCCCAAGAAGCGCCTTATTTAACATCGTGGCACGAAGTCGATATGCTTTCAAGGTTCATTTTTAGGGTTAACCAAGGTATCACTTTGTCAGGACCCAGGGGTACCCCCTAGATGTAACAAGGCACATAGAACCCCTAAAGGCTCCATGTAAACCACTTAGCATATCATAACATAAGGATATAACAATAAAGAGTAAAACACATTTCATAGTCTTAAGAAAATTTCATAAAAGCAAAGCAGAAGTCTAGACTAGTCTAAAATAGCCATCTGTTACAATAGTCGAATAAAATAGGGTCATATCCCAAGACAACATAATCCGAAAATGAAATGCTAAAAAGAATGAAACTACAATGATAGTGTCCGTCCTCGAATCTTGAGAACTCACCAACTAGCAAAGAGAAGGAAAATTCCAAGATCTAGCCACAATAGGGACCACCTTGAGACCCGGACCCTACACTTGGGAAAAATGTAGGAAAATATGGGTTAGTACCAAGATGCAATAAGTATGATAGCCATGCAATAAAACCTTGAAAACATGCTAAAAGGAACATTTTAATTGAATGCATGAAATTTGCTAAGTTAAAGCATCATTTGAAAGATAATGGAAAAGCATAAGTCATAAGCATAATCAACTCATAAATCATAATGTCATACGAGGAACATATCGTAAATACCCTTAAAGCTTACTTATGCAATGCATGAATAAGATCCCATAATCTCACCCATACTAAGTAAAGCTTCTTGAGTAACTATAGTTCATAATTCAACTTCTTGTTCATACTACCATAATGGGGAATAAGCCTTAATCAACATAGACCATGTGAGCTTATCAAGGAATCCGGTGTCTACCCCACACCGAAAAGGGGTTGTCCTACTTGCCTAAGGTAGAGCCATACTCTTAGCTTAGGTGGATCCACTAGCTAAAGACCTATGAGGGCACATAGTTATGGGATAAGGAGATTGCTTCTAGAAACCCAGACTCAACTATGGTAGAAGGCTTCCATCTCATGAGATACATACTATGGGAACCCAGACTCAACTATGGTAAAAGGAACCCATTTGGAAAGCCGGACTCAACTATCGAATGAGCTTCCATATCATATTCCTATCCACTCAGTGCTAAGTATTGATTCCCATATATTATCTATTAAGTCTTGACCTAAGTTCATATTCATGAAAGAATGTCTTGACACTCAATCCAACACAAATCATACTATAGCTCGTAGATTCAATAGGTGAGAATAGCCTTTCAACCTTAGAATCATCATATTGTGAGAAAACCTTTCATATCGTATCATAAGCATACATAAGTGTGTACATGAGGATAATCTTCCAACAAACCAACAACTAGATCATACTCAGTTTGCTCTCAAAGTGTTCCTTAAGCATATTCATAATCTCATAATCATGCATAATTCTCATACTTTGTCCCTTCAAGGACCATAGATCATATTCAATCAACATATCAAGATTTACTAGATTAGACATGGATATAATCATAATTGAAAGTAACCCAATCCCTACTTACATAATCTCATAACATAATTCTATAATCAACAAACCCACAGCACAAGTTCATAATTGAAGAATATGGGGGTTTCATGGGTTCTTGGGGGATTTCATCATAAATCAACAATAAATCATCAATTCAATCTTAATCCATCATAAATCAATCATTTGAAACCTTTTTGAAAAGAACCCGTGAGATTAAAGTCAAACCCTAACTTTTGGGGAAATCACTAGTTTTGAAATTAAAGTTGGAGGGACTCCATGGATGGATTCTATCCATGGATGAAGAGCTACCATACCTTAGTGAAGAATTCCAATGAATTTGAGAAGAAAACCTAGCTTCTTGAACCCTAGCTCCAACTTCCTTCTTATTCTTCCTTGAAGTTCTAGAGAGAGAAATAATTTGGGAAATTTGAACTTTGGGGTTTTCTTTTTTATTCTAGGGAGAATGACTTAATTTTGGGGAATTTTGAGAGTGGAAAGCTTATATACTTCACTAGATAAGAAGTAAAACGACTTTGCTTCGAATAAGGAAAATAACAAAAAGCCATTAAAGACCCTACTTACCTTCAGGGCTGCTGCACGCTGAGGCTTGCCAAGGGGACTCGGCGACTCGCCAAGTGGACCCTTGGTCCGCCTAAATTTCCAGCATCTCACCCCAAGGAGCCAGCCAACTTGGTGATGGGGGAGCCCCTTTGGCGACGCGCCAACCCAACTTGGGAGCCCCGACTTGGCTCGCCCAATTTTCCAGTAGCTAGGACGAGGGGAGGCTGCCCACTAGGCGATGGTGGCTCACTTGGCTAATCGCCAAGTCACTTTGGCGATGGCACTGCCCCTCGCCGAGTGGACCAAGGGAAAAATGTTTTCCTTCACCCTTCCCAAGGTAGTTTAGGCCCTTGTCCTCTTCCATGGCTAGATACCCCCCTCACACTTTGCCCTAGTCTAGCCTACTAGAATCCAGGGTGTTACAATATCTCCCCATTGGGAAAATTCATCCCCGAATGACGACCTAGACACCTTGCGGAAGTAAAGACTCAAGACTAGCGGCCCATCATGAATGCAGCATAAAAAAAATGCACGATTTAAAGGAGGAAACATCAACTCCATCTCAACATACTCAATGTATTACAAGAAAGTAGGAACTACATCTAACAACCCATTATTCATAAGAATTTCAAAATTTCACATATTCATAGGAGGAACTACCTTCTCCAACTAAAAGCATGCTCAACACAATATCATGGAGCCAATATGCAATTTCTCTCAAAAGCATACTAAAGCATGTTCATCAACTCAGCTCATGAAGTTAGATATGCAACTCATACTAAATGCACAACAACATGAGGAATACATAAATCATGAAAACTCATTTTTTTACTAAACCTGAATTTCATCAAGAACATGCATAACATAAGGAAATCATGGGACAAACACTTATACACACATGACTCCCAAAACACTAAAACTCAAGAGGAACTACTTACCTCAATCTTGAATAGGAGTAGATGGAAAGAGATGAGGATATCGGGACTTCATCTCGGCCTCAGCCTCCCAAGTAGCACCCTCAACTAAATGGTTCCTCCATAAAACTTTTACGTAAGCTATTTCTTTGTTTCTCAACCTTTTAACTTGCCGGTCTAAGATCTCTACCGGAACCTCTTCATATGAGAGACTTTCGTCAACTCCTAAACCTTCTAAGGAAATAATGGACGCCAGATCTCCAATACACTTCTTAAGCATGGAGACATGAAACACCGGATGAACCGGAGCCAATTCATTAGGCAAATCTAACTCATAGGTAACTTTCCCAATACGCTTCAAAATTTGGTATGGGCCCACATATCGGGGACTAAGTTTTCCCTTCTTGCCAAATCTCATCACACCTTTCATAGGTGAGATTTTTAGATAGACCCAATCATTAACTTCAAATTCTAGATCCCTTCTTCTAATATCGGCATAAGACTTTTACCGACTTTGGGTCGTTCTCAACCTCTCTTTAATGAGTCGAACTTTCTCAATAGCTTTATAAACCGATTCGGGACCAATAAGAGCAATTTCACCTACCTCAAACCAACCAACCGGAGACCTACATCTCCTACCATACAAGGATTCAAAAGGAGCCATACCGATACTTGAGTGATAACTATTATTGTAGGCAAATTCTATTAAAGGCAAGTGGTCATCCCAATTACCCTTGAAGTCTATAACACATGCCCTCAACATATCTTCTAATGTTTGGATGGTACGCTCCACTTGCCCATCGATTTGGGGATGAAAAGTCGTGCTAAGCTTAACCTTAGTACCAAGCCCTTTTTGGAATGACTTTCAAAAGTGTGAAGTAAATTGAGTACCCCGATCCGAAATAATAGATAAAGGGACCCCATGCAACTTCACTATCTCACTTATATACAAATTGGCATAGTCTTCCGCCGAATGAGAAACCTTGACGGGAATAAAGTGGGCTAATTTTTTCATCCTATCTATAATGACCCAAATAGAATCATGTTGCCTTCGGGTGCGAGGCAAACCCACAATAAAGTCCATATTTACATCTTCCCACTTCCAAGTGGGAATACTTATATTTTGGGACAAGCCTCCCGGCCTTTGATGCTCAACCTTAATTTGTTGACAATTCAGACATTTGGCTACAAATCCCACAATATCTCTCTTCATGCCATTCCACCAATAGACTTTCTGTAGGTCACAGTACATCTGAATACCAAGAAATATGAGCTTCCTCTAAAAATTTCTCCCTCAAACCATCAACATCCGGAACACATAACCGACCTTGGTACCTAAGCACCCCATTTCCCCCTTGGGAGAAAGCCTCAACAGACTTTTTGAGTACCGACTCTTTCAACTCAACTAATATGGGATCAAGGTCTTTCTTAGACTTCACATCCATCACAAAGGATGATTCGGAGCCATTATGGACCATGACACCACTCTTGGTGGAATCCACTAGTTTGACACCTAACCGGGCCAACCTATGCCCATCACGAACCAATTCTTTCTTTTCATCCTCTACATAAGCCACACTACCCATGGACAATCTACTAAGAGCATCCACTACCACATTAGCTTTGCCAGGGTGATAAAGGACACTTATGTCATAGTCCTTCAATAATTCTAACCACCTTGTTTCCCGAAGATTCAAGTCCTTTTGACTAAACACATATTGTAAGCTCGTGTGATCGGTAAACACATCAACATGTACTCCATATAGATAATGCCTCCAAATTTTCAAGGAAAAAAAAATTGCCGCTAACTCAAGGTCATGGATAGGATAATTCTTCACATGAACTTTAAGTTGCCTTGAAGCATAGGCTATCACCTTACCATTATGCATAAGCACACATCCCAACCCAACTCTGGATGCATCACAATACACTACGAAACCATCTATACCCTCCGGTAAGGTTAACACCGGAGCGGAAGTAAGTCTACCTTTCAATTCTTGGAAACTTTTCACACAAGATTCTGACAACTAAAACTTAGCCTTCTTTTGAGTCAAAGCCGTCAACGGAGAAGAAATGGAGGAAAAACCCTCAACAAACCTCCTATAGTAACCGGACAAACCCAAAAAACTTCTAATATCCGACGGAGTTAGAGGTCTAGGCCAACTCTTGACCGCATCCGTCTTCTTAGGATCTACCTTGATACCCATGCTTGACACAATATGACAAAGGAATGCTACGGACCGTAACCAAAACTCACACTTGCTAAAGTTCGCAAAAAGTTGATGTTCCTTAAGGACTTGCAATACAACCCTCAAATGGCCCACATGATCATCCTCACTCCTTGAGTAGATCAAGATATCATCGATAAACACTATCACAAACGTGTCAAGATATTGTCGGAACACTCTATTCATTAAGTCCATGAACGCCGCCGGAGCATTAGTCAAACCAAATGACATTACTAGAAACTCATAGAGACCATATCTTGTTCGGAAATCCATTTAAGGAATATCAACCCCTCTCACCCTCAATTGGTGATAACCCGAACGAAGATCAATCTTGGAGAAATAACTAGCCCCTTGAAGTTGGTCAAACAAGTCATCCATTCTTGGAAGGGGATATTTGTTCTTAATGGTCACTTTATTCAATTTACGATAATCAATGCACATTCTGAGATACCCATCCTTGTTTCTAACAAACAACACCAGAGCACCCCATGGAGAGATACTCGGTTGAATAAATCCCTAGTCTAGCAAATCCTTTAGTTTCTCTTTCAACTCCTTTAATCCGTCGGAGCCATTCTATAAGGAGGAATAGTGATAGGTTGCATTTCCGAAAAAAGGTCAATACCAAAATCTATTTCCCGCTCGGGAGGAATACCTGGCAAATCATCGGGGAAAATGTTCAGGAACTTATTCACTACCGAAACCGACTCTAAAGAAGGGGTTTCAGATTCAACATCCCTCACCCTAACAAGATGGTAAATACACCCTTTGGAGATCATCTTCCTACCTTTAAGGCAAGAGACAAATTGACCTCTAGGCATAGAATTTCCCTCCTTCCATTCTAAGATAGGCTCATTTGGAAATTGGAACCTAACCACCTGAGTCCTACAATCAATAGAGGCATAACAAGCATGCAACCAATCCATACCAAGAATCACATCAAAATCTAACATGTCTAACTCCACCAGATCCACCAAAGTAACCCTATGGGACAAGGAAACGGGACATCTTATATAAACCCTCTTAGCCACCAAAGAGTCACCAACCGGGGTAGAAACTGAAAAGGGCTCTAATAACACTTCAGGGAGTATATCAAACTTCATGGCCACAAAAGGTGTCACAAAGGACAAAATAGCACCAGGATCTAACAAGGCTTATACATTAATAGAAAAGGCTTTTAACATACCGGTCACCATATCCGGGCAGCTCTCTTGGTCACCTCGGGATTGAAGAGCATAAAAGTTGTTTTGTTTCTGATCATTGGAGTTTGAACCGCTTGGAGGAGCTTGTTTAGCTTCCCTTCCTTTAACCTTGAGCATAGGACAATCTCTCATCTTGTGGCCAATCTTTCCACAACTAAAACATCCATCGGTGCCAACTAGGCACTTACCTTCATGCTTTCTACCATATTTTGCACAATTAGGCCAAGCAACATAAGAACCACCACTACTACCTCCTTGAGGTTTAGGGTTGGAAACCCTATCCTTGTTGGCCCTTGGAGTACTAGAGGAGCCTTGGTTGGAGAACCTTTGTCTAAACCTAGGTTGACCTTGTCCATCAGAGCTAGCATGGGAGAAGTTTCCATCACTTGTTCTAGATCTTTTCACCTCTCTATTCTTTTTCATGAGTTTGGACTCCTCAATTTGTTGAGCGTACACCATGAGCCTTGAGATATCCATATTATCATGGAGTATTGCCATATGGCATTCTTCTTCAACCAAGTCGGACACACCAGTCAAAAACCTACTAATCTCATCCCTCGAATCCGACACCAAAGTTGGAGCATACTTGGACAATTGAGTGAATTTTAAGGAATACTCTTTCACACTCATACTACCTTGGCGAAGGTTAATGAATTCCTCCACTTTAGCTTCCCTCAACTCTCGGCGAAAGAATCTACCAAGGAATGCCGATTTGAATGTTTCCCACTCAACCGGGCCCGCTCCTACCGGCCTATGGTTCTTCCATTGAGTATTCCATACTTGAGCAACACTCTTCAATTGGTAAGCGGCTAGCTCCGATTTCTCTACCGAAGTCACCCCCATAATGTCAAGTATTTTGTAGACCTCTTCCACAAATTCTTGAGGATCCTCTCCCACTTTGGAGCCATAAAACTCGGGAGGGTTCATTCTAGCAAAATCCCTAACCCTCGAAGCATCCGAATTCACATTCACCGGAGCTACAACTTCTCTGTTGTCTTGACCCGTCACGACTTGAGCCAACATTTGGATAGCCGACCTAAACTCCGCATTAGTAACATTCTCCACCACGGGATCAAACGAAGCTTGATTATCTTGAGGAGGAGCTCCTTGATTCACATTGTCACCCTCCAATCTTCTAGCGTTAGCCCTTCGTGTATTCATATCCTGAAGACACAAGAGAAGAATTAGGAGAAGGACTTTATAGAGTTAAACTCTATGGCACGACTTAAGAGTAATGAAAGAAGTGTAGTTTCCTAAACATCTTATAGCCTCTCATTCATAAATGTGGCGCGCTTCACACTATGAACAAGACTCTACTAGATGTGGCTTATGAGACATTATCCTAGAATCATTCTAAACATTGTGCTCTAATTACCAAGTTTGTCACGACCCAGGGGTACCCCCTAGATGTAACAAGGCACATAGAACCCCTAAAGGCTCCATGTAAGCCACTTAGCATATCATAACATAAATATAGAACAATAAAAAGTAAAACACATTTCATACTCTTAAGAAATTTTTAATTGAAGCAAAGCGAAAGTCTAGACTTGTCTCAAATAGCCATGTGTTACAATAGTCGAATCAAATAAGATCACAGCCCAAGACAACATAATCCGAAAATGAAATGATAAAAAGAATGAAACTACAATGATAGTGTCCGTCCTCGAATCATGAGGACTCACCAAATAGCAAGGAGAAGGATCAATTCCAAGCTCTAGCCACAATGGGGACCACCTTGAGAACAGTACCCTACACTTGGAAAAAATGTAGAAAAATATGGGTTAGTACAAAGATGCAATAAGTATGATAGCCATGCAATAAAACCTTGAAAACATGCTAAAAGGAACATTTTAATTGAATGCATGAAATTTGCAAAGTTAAAGCATCATTTGAAAGATAATGGAGAAGCATAAGTCATAAGCATAATCAACTCATAAATCATCATGTCATACGAGGAACATATCGTAAATACCCTTAAAGCTTACTTGTGCAATGCATAAATAAGATCCCATAATCCCACCCATACTAAGTAAAGCTTCTTGAGTAACTATAGTTCATAATTCAAGTTCTTGTTCATACTACCATAATGGGGAATAAGCCTTAACTGACATAGACCATGTAAGCTTATCATGGAATTCGGTGTCTACCCCACACCGAAAAAGGGTTGTCGTACTTACCTAAGGTAGAACCATACTCTTAGCTTAGGTGGATCAACTAGCTAAAGACCTATGAGGGCACATAGTTATGGGATAAGGAGATTACTTCTAGAAACCTGGACTCAACTATGGTAGAAGGTTTCAATCTCATGAGATACATACTTTGGGAACCCGGACTCAACTATGGTAAAAGGAACCCATTTGGAAAGCCGGACTCAACTATCATATAAGCTTCCATCTCATATTCCTATCCACTCGGTGCTAAGCATTGATTCCCATATATTATCTATTAAGTCTTGACTTAAGTTCATATTCATGGAAGAATGTCTTGACACTCAATCCAACATAAATCATACTATAGCTCATAGATTCAATAGGTGAGAATAGCCTTTCAACCTTAGAATCATCATATTGTGAGAAAACTTTTCATATCGTATCATAAGCATACATAAGTGTGTACATGAGGATAATCTTCCAACAAACCAACAACTAGATCATACTCACTTTACTCTCAAAGTGTTCCTTAAGAATATTCATAATCTCATAATCATGCATAATTCTCATACTGTGTCCCTTCAAGGACCATAGATCATATTCAATCAACATATCTAGATTTACTAGATTAGACATGGATATAATCATAATTTCAAGTAACTCAATCCCTACTTACATAATCTCATAACATAATTCTATAATCAACAAACCCACATCACAAGTTCATAATTGAAGAATATGGGGGTTTCATGGGTTCTTGGGGAATTTCATCATAAATCAACAATAAATCATTAATTCAATCACAATCCATCATAAATCAACCATTAGAAACGTTTTTGAAAAGAACCCATGAGATTGAAGTCAAACCCTAACTTTTGGGGAAATCACTAGTTTTCAAATTGAAGTTGGAGGGACTCCATGGATGGATTCTATCCATGGATGAAGAGCTATAATACCTTAGTAAAGAATTCCAACGAATTCGAGAAGAAAACCTCATTTCTTGAACCCTAGCTCTAACTTCCTTGTTCTTCTTCCTTGAAGTTCTAGAGAGAGAAATAATATGGGGAAGATGAACTTTGGGGTTTTCTTTTTATTCTAGGGAGAATGACTTAATTTTGGAGAATTTTGAAAGTGGAAAGCTTATATACTTCACTAGATAAGGAGTAAAATGACTTTTTTTCGAGTTAGGAAAATAACGAAATGCCATTAAAGGTACTTACCTTCAGGGCTCCTGCACGCTGAGGCTCGCCAAGGGCACTCGGTGACTCACCAAGTGGAACCTTGGTCCGCCTAAATTTCCAGCATCTCACCCCAAGGAGCCAGCCAAATTGGCGATGGGGGAGCCCCTTTGGTGACGCGCCAACCCAACTGGCGAGCCCCGACTTGGCTCGCCTAATTTTCCAGTAGCTAGGACAATGGGAGGCTGCCCACTAGGCGATGGTGGCTAACTTGGCTAATCGCCAAGTCACTTTGGTGATGGCACTGCCCCTAGCCGAGTGGACCAAGGGAAAAATGTTTTCCTTCACCCTTCCAAAGGTGGTTTAGTCCCTTGTCCTCTTCCATGGCTAGTACCCCCCTCAAACATATCCCTAGTCTAGCCTACTAGAATCCGGAGTGTTACACACTTGGCAGACCCCCTTTTAGCCTTGGGTTCAAATGAGATGAAATTTGACCCATTTGCGTTTCCAATTGCTTGATAGACACTGAGTGTGCAGTAACCGTCATATTGAGTGTGGAGACGTCCTCTTTCAGTTCGTTCAAAACTTTGTCCGACCCTTCTACCTTATTGAGAATGCGTGCAAGCATGTCTTTCGTACAGAAGTTCTCCAAGTCAGCCCTTTGTTCCTTAGGCTTTTGGCGTTCATGGGGTGGGACATATCTTTCCTTGTCACCATCCGTTTCCTTCCAAGTAGCATTACGATCACTCAATTCTCTGTCACGGTCTCTCTATCCATCATCTCTATTCCAACCCAGATTTCCACCCGCCTAGGATAGTTAGGACGAAAACCTCCTTCTTGATTTGTAAGGAAGTTTACTTCTTCATTATATAGCGCCTCAAAGTGTGCTTCATCGGGGTTTGCTCCACCAATACCAACAACATTTACACTCTTCAACCCATTACCCATCACATTTTTCGACAAGATATCCAATTGGGTCATAATTTTGGCCATATTTTGGTCTCTCTCTTGATCCTTCTCGATCTGTTCTTTTGTCATTCTAAAGGTGAGAGGAGACACTTGGTCCTCACGAGTGTACCAGGCTCTGTTAATATTGGTCATGCCATCGAGGAGTTGAGATTCTATCTCATAAGGATGTTGCATTATACCCCCTGGAACAAGTTGATAAGCAACACCCTTGTTCACCGAGTCAAGACTCCTATAGAAGTGTTCTAACAACACGTTGTTTGGAAGTCCGTGAGTTGGACATTGAAGTACCAACTTCTGAAATCTCAGCCAAGTCTCGTGGATTGGTTTACCTTTCAAGTATTTGAAACCTTGAATACTATCTCTTAATGTCATCATTTTTTATGGGGGAAAGAATCTTACAAAGAAAGCCACGGTAAGTTCATCCCAAGTGGTGATGTAATTCCTCGGGAGATCAGCTAGCCACTTTGTAGCTTCCCCCATCAAAGAAAATGGAAATAATCGGAGACAGAATGATTCTTGAGAGATATTCTTGAACGAGAAAGGACCACATACGTCGATGAAATTCCGAATATACTCATGGGAATCCTCATGGGCCATCCCTCCATACAATTCTTTCATTTGCAAGAGTTGTAGCATGGTGCTAGTGACATCGAAGACATCATTCCCCTCAACAGGAGGTAGACGTATAGCCCCAACACCATCCTATTGGATCGGGTCGTTAAAATCATTCAAATTTCCTATATCATCTTGGTGGCCAATTTGGCTCCCATTCACGCTCATTTCTTCTTCTGTTCAAACACAAACACAACCAACAAAGTGAGTCGATTCAACTACAAAACAAAAAGATCACATTTCAAAATTCAATAATAGAATTCAAAACAACACCACTCTCCGGTAGCGGCGCCATTTTTTATAAACGCTCAATTACCACTCATCCAATTCTAGGTGTAGACGATCGTTATCTAGTATAAAACCCAACTAAGAGTTGGGGTCAAACCCACAGGGACTGGTACAAGTTTGAATTCAGTTACAAAGTTACAAATGTGGTCTAATTTGTTATAGGAATAGAGATTATCAATAACAATTAAACAAATCTAAGGGGTTGACAACGAATATCAGATGGGGGAATTGGTTTGTCAATTAACAACTAAAACAAATACGAAAACAGGAGAATAAATAATGTATAGAGGAATTCTCGGGATGTGATTGATTATAGGCTAATTTTTCTATATGGGTAATTGAAATTTACTAATGATTGCTAAACCTCGGTAGGTAGGGTAGACTATATGTGCAATAGCTTTCTCTCGAACAACTATTACGATTCAAGTGAGTTCTCTCGAACCTCGACTAGCTTAAAAATAAAACAGCCCAAAACCTTAATTTATCTACTCTCTCGAGCTAGATAGGAAGAATTGAGTTTAGGATTCACTCTCTCGAGCTGAACCCATATTAACCCAATAGCTACAATCATTAATCGAAAGCCTTGATTCCACAACCTCTTTCTCAAGCAAGCCAAAACTCTAAGTTAGAATTGCATTTTCAACTATAATTCGTATATTAATACACAACTATCGATTAAACCCACTTCAATTAAACATTTAAATCAGTAAATAACCATACCCATAAGCTAATTAAGCTAATAATCACATGATCACACCCCAAGAATTGGGGTTTTAGCTACACATCATAAAAAGAGAGAAACAATTACCAACTATATTATCCATGAGTTGGGTAAAAGTTTCCAAGTCTCTACAATGCAACAAATTGAATTAGTTCAAAAACCCACTTGCAAATCCTCAAATCTAAGCTTCAAAGTTTACAATGGAAACTCAAAAACTCAGAGAAAACTCAAACTCTAAAACTTTTGGGAATCAGAACTCCTCACTCATCATTTTAAATTTCAATTTATAGTTTCCCAATTTTTGGCCTTAAGGGTCATTGGGAGAAGTAAGTCGGGCTTCGCCAATCCGGTCGGCGATCCGCCCTTCTCTCTAATCCATCGCCGATTTGTATTTGGCTATTAGTCCTCAAGGTTCTGTGATTTTAGGCGATCAAGGTTGTTGTCGCTGAGTCGTTCGACGATCCATCGACTGCCCATTTCTGTCGCCAAGTCGGTTCTTCCCCAGGGCTGGCACGCTGGAACTTTGGGCGAGCTAAAGAGTTACTCGGCGGTTCACCGAGTGGTATTGGCGATCACCAGGATTTCCTTTCTTCAACTTCTTCAGCTTGTTTGCTCCTTTTTGCCCGGTTATTTCATTGCCTTGCTGCTTAGCCTTCATAGTTGCAAATCATTACTTTAACATCAGTTTAGACCATAAATTAGGCATTTAACGACACTTAAACTATCAAAACAAAGCCCTAAATGAGTTGAAATCTCGGACCCATCATATACATCTTTTCTTTGAATGATTCATTGTAATTGCTCTATGTCTATGTGGAGTTAAACTTCTCGTTCTTGGATTATATTTACTTATAAAATGATTGTGTAGTGATTTTGATTCAGCATAAATGTTTATCATATTGGTTGTTCTAATATTCTTGTGATTATTATTTTGATGCTTGACCACCATTAGAATAAAATTATTATCTTTTTTTGAACTCGGGAGAGTAATAGAGGGATAGAACGTGGAATATAAGAAGCATGATATTTTCTTGCATATCACTTGAATTGATTTGTGTCTAGGATAGGGATATGCCTAGGTGCCTTACTTGGATCAAATATGGGAAGACAACGTAATGCTCCATAGTTGGTTCAGTCTATCCCCTCTCAACAATGTAGTTAGGTTGTCAAGTGTGGTAGACGGTTAGAGATTGGGAGATCATGTCTATATTATCAACCATGCGAGTCAATAACTAGATAATCAAATAATTTGATGAAATTGATGCTAAACATGATTGTTAGTTAAATCATAATCCTAGATCGATTCATTCACTGATTGTGTGAAAACCTATCTTTTCTTAGTTAATTATTTTTAGTTATTTTATCTTTATTTTTAGTTTAGTTAATATATATTTATCTTTGAAATCCTCCCCTTAAATAAATAATTAGAATTAGTATAACTTAGTAAATAGTTAATGTACAAGTCCTTTGGGTTCGATAACCCGGCTCTTTTAGGGCCACTATATTACTTGTGTGACCACGTATACTTGCGTGTGCAATTGGAAGCAACAGTAAGCTTCCTTCATAATACTAATTACATTAATTCTGATTTGTATATATCTACAAAATGAGTATGCTAATTTTTAAAATCCATAAAATATGCTACATGTCATTGAGACAATTTGACATGTAGACTTTATTAGGTCCATTTATCAAGTGTTTATTTAATTTTTAAATTTTGAGGTATCATTTTACTGTGATGATTAGTGTTTACCTCTAGTTGTTTTATCTTAGAATTACAATTGAAGAAAAATAAATTCTTAACTACCAATAAATGAAGTTAATGTTGAGAATTAATTTGTTGATCTTTCAATAAGTGAATTATTCATAAAACTTTTAAGTTGAAAATAGTGTTTAGAGCCACCTATGAGGATCAACTTTACTTCGTTTAGCAAAGGTAATAATTTGTATATGATCTTTTGAAGTGTTATTATGAATAAATTTATTTGTGCTATTAATAACAAAGTGATAATATTTTAAAGGCTCAAGGATGAATTTTATTTTGTACTATATAATGTCATTGATTGATGTAAGACGGTGTATTAAAATTTCATCGCACCAAAAGGGTAAGACATCGATTAAAATCTCGATGCACCATGATGATAAGATTTTGGGTTCAAGTCCCTTCATATTTTGAGCTAACACACCTTTATATGGATAAGACATTGGGTTAAAGTCCCAATGTGATATATTAAGGATACAATGATGACTGAGCAAATCGATATGCTCTTGATAAAAATTTTGAAGCTCGTCCAATTGAATATGCTCCATTCTTTGAAGTGAATGTGATAGCAATACATTAAAAGTCTCAAAGATGACAAGATAATTTTATGATTAAACATATGATTATGGACGTGAAGGGACAAAATTATAATAGTCATTATTGTGATAATTGTAAAAGAAAGAACATTACGAGTTCTCAAAATGGTCCTTCAAAGAATGAAGGTAATTTTTGTTACCAAATTTGGTATGAAAGGTATTGGGCACGCGATTACCTTATGTGCAAACTAATTTGATTTTATAAATCTTCCATCAAAATAAAGAAATATAAAGTGAAGGTGCAGTTGACCTTTCAAAGGTGATGTTGAGATATGTCATATGAATATGATAAATTTCAAAATATGACAATGAACTTTTAATGAAAAGAATAATTATGAAACATGTATATATGATTATAGTCAATTCCTTGAAGAGAATGTGACTTGTGATAAATATCATGAAAAGTGGATCATTCTTGAAAGTGAATGTGTCAAAGAGATGATGAAAATTATAAACAAGGAAATACTCATGTATCATTTAATAAATACCACAACTCACCCCTAAGGGAGGTTAGAGAGAAATAAAGAAAATCTATTTTGGTATAAAATATAATCGGTCAAGTACTTTAGTACATCAAAAATATTATGGTATGTTTTATTATGAACTACATAAAAGGGCAAAAGAAGGAAATATTTTTTTTGCCCAAAAAAATTTCATTGGTTATGTATCGTTGTACGCCAAAAAATATTTTGTCAGATATTAAATAAAAAATAAAGAGATACTAATGACAAAAGTAAATCAAGAAATAAGATTTGCTTGTAATGATTTTGACCATGCCAATAATGATATAAAATTCTCTTTGAAAGAGATGTTTACCAAACAAACAATGTTATGAAATATGTGGTAGTATCCAATGTTAATTGTGAGCTTTGGTGAGCTAATGTGCTACTACCCAAAGAAATAAAATTGCTCAGGATATTGAAATTGTAGTAAGTCTCAAAAGAAATTTTTTAAATTTCAAAGAAATAGTCAAAAGAAAAAAAAATTATAATGAGATTATAAAATATGAAAAGATTTAAGATCTTCATATGATCAAAGTGTATTATAAATAATTATGTGAAAGATTACCCATATTTTCATGTTGTTTGTGGTAACTAAATATGGACATGATGATTTAATCTTATGCAAAATAAACTAGAAGTTTAATGAAATAAATATCAGTTAGCATGACTGGTTGATGACCATCCTGATTCAAATATGATACGAAAATAAATGAGGTTCATGTTGTTTTATATATTGAAGAAATAATAAAAATTCTTCAAGATTCTCTTATATTGTTTGTTCTCATGATAAAATTATCATTGCACCTACTAAGGTTGATATTGTATCTCCTGAAATTTCAAAATGTACAATAAGGTGAATAAGGGTCCGTTCACCTGCCATGTGGACCATTATTATTATTATATAGATGTATCTATGTTATGGTCACATGTGTTTTATTATCAACTTACAATTTTATTTTTGCAAAGGTTGTTTCCTTGAATTGTTAAATCAAGAGCACATTTCAAATTATAAAATTATATTGATAATGTTGGTTTATATCCAAGTGGTTTAAGCAAAAATGTACGCCCCCAATTATAACTAAACCATTGTTTATGAAAACAAAACTTTCAAAAGAAATTTTATATGAGATGTTTTATTTAAAGCGCAGCAACACTTGTACGTATCAAGCCAACAAGGTTCCCCTATCACAATTGGTGTAGAGTTAGGAACCAAATAATTTTCATCTAGAAATTTAAATGT
This sequence comes from Solanum etuberosum, assembly GCA_029582245.1. Lineage (NCBI taxonomy): Eukaryota > Viridiplantae > Streptophyta > Magnoliopsida > Solanales > Solanaceae > Solanum > Solanum etuberosum. The sequence goes on along the minus strand of JAJONR010000659.1, from coordinate 25,455 downwards.
GTGGTATATTATTTCATTGCTCCACCATTACACAATGCACAAGAATAGTCCCCAAATGAGGTTGGGTGAATGTTAGATTCTCTAACCTTAGGGGGAGATAAGCAAGTGGAAAATAAGTTATACATAATGAATTATCATTGGTATGATCCTCATTAAGGAGATAATTTAAGTCAATTTTTAGACGCATAATGTACCAATAAAAAGTCCTTGAAGGACATAATTTATGGCACGCCTGAAGCGTGATATATTGATCGATAAGATAAAACTTCTTGAAGAAGAAAATGAGCATATTATCAAGATGGTCATAATAATGAGACAAGTGCTTTATAAAGAGCACCATGACATAACACTTCATAAAACCTTGGCAAAGATTCAAGTACCTGAAAATGATAAAAAATAAAGAGAGTTTGATAAGTTATGTCACATTAAAATCAATATCAAATAATCGTTGACTATATCTTTAATATAATATAGCGCTCAAAATTATAATTGTAACATCCCAAAAAGTTTTAAGTTAAGACTAGAATTATTCTTCATGGTGAATAAGATTTTTACCGAGTGATTCTAAATTTTCTTAGATGTTAAGGTCACTAGAACTCTCTAGCATAAAGTTGAGTTGAATACTTTCTTTCCAATTGAATTTCACTATGAGATTTTTCTTGGGTCAATTTCAATCGACCATATCTTTTATCACATAAAGAATTAGGTGGCCCATAAGCTATAAAATTTAAGGTCTTCGAGTCCTCTTTCCAATGCCGTAAATTTTGCTAAATTTTGAACTCAGAGTAAAAAGTTATGCCCATTTGAGTGAAGTCTCTCCATTTAAGGCTTTCCATCCGTTTTAGGAAAGGGTATTTTGGTCTTTTATTTTTCCCACTTATCTTAAAACATTTTTCCTGACCCAATGAAAGGTGTAATTAGAATCTAAAATACACATTCACGTTCAAAAGACTTAGGGTTTTTAGAGCGAGGTTTCAAGAGGAGAAAAATGAGGTTTTCAAGCATTCTTCAAGATTCGTTGATTTTCGCCAAGAACATGGTTCTTTCAATGTATGTGAGGTTTCCCATAGTGATGGACTTGTTCTTCCTCACGCCAATCATGTATTTCTTCCATTAATTCATTCATTAAATTGTTTATGTGAAGATTCTTGAGTAGTTCTTGAGTTTAGCCCCATTCTTTATCAATGGAGGTATTGAGTTTTTGAGGTGAGGGTACTACGAATTAGTGGTGTTTATTGATAGAATTAGAGTGAGATTTAAATGAATTTTTGTTGAGTTTATGAATCAAAGAGAGTTTGGAAGAAACTAATCGATTCTAGACGAGTTAGGAACCAAAATTTAACAAGAAAATCTGTCAGATTTCTGGGTCCGGGCTGGGGCAATGCTCCACCATAGCGCTAGAAGGGCTAGGGCAATGCGCCACCCATGCACCCCAAAGTACTCCCAGTACTTTAGGGGCTGGCGCGATGCGCCACCACTACGCTAGAGCCGTCCAGCCTTTTTCTTCTCAATTCTTCATTCCGTATGTGTTCCTTTGAATCGTGTCTTCATTCTTTCCTTGATATTAACTCTTAAAGTCTTCATTAATCATTGAAATATCTTACATATACTAATCATATCTCTTAAATTATATTTCAAATTAAAGAGGGATTAAGAGGAAATATCAAAAGGGTCCTTGTGTCAAATTTGAGAATTCTTTTGAAATCAATCGTAGTTTTGAACTAAGTCTTGAGTAAAAGAGTATGAGAATGAGAAGAGTTGTATTCATGAGTCCTCATTGTATTGATATCCTTTAGTCGAGTCGTTCATGCTCATAATTAAGCATGAACTCTATGAATTGAGTAATCTTGAGAGGAGTAGTATCGTTGAGTTCTGAGTTCTAGATTCCTTCAGTTCTTCAGTCCTTGAGTTCTTGAGTTCTGAGTACTGAGTTTCCACTTTGCTATTAAGAACCCTGAGTTGAGTCGTTCATTTCAATAATTCCGCATGAACCCTATGAATTGAGTTATAAATTTTGAGACGTTTTTTAAAGCCAACACTTGAGTTTTAAACTGAGTTTTCGAGGAAGTAAAGATGGGTTTTGAGTAAGAGTTTGTAACGCATGATTACTATGACAATCTAGTATGCCATCAATTTTTAAGAAGTGTGGTATCTACATATACCATTAATGTTTATGCAGTATGACTTCCCGAGTTATCAATGATCGTATTACAATATGATTTTGATATATTTTTGAGAAAGAGTTTTCATACATGAATTGATTAAGAGTAAAAGGGAACTAAGTATTCCCCTAAGGTATCAGTTTTTACATTGATAAAAGAGAAACTTTGATTTATAAATGAGTTATGAGTTCAAAAGATATTTCAAAAACAGTTACCTCTTTTAAGAGGATTGTTTGAGCAATTATCTCAAACCAGAGGAAGAGTATGTTTTTAAACATTGAGCATGAGTTATATTATTGGGAGTAGTATTAATCACCGATATGGGAATGAGATTAGACAACTCAAATTCCTCATAAACCATGTACGCCCACATGGGTATAGGATCATACTTTTTAGATGAATCCTAAGTGTCTTCAGGCAGAGCTTAGCTGAGGAGTTCTATACCCCGACAAGGTATAGGATAATTCTAGTAGCATGGGTGAGACGTTGTATCATCACGTAGCTCATAGTGATGGTTGTCGGTTAGAGAATCTCCCAAATAAGAGTAAAGAGTGATTTTTTTGTATTTTTATATAGCATTGAGTTTTATCTCCTGTTTTATAATGTTTTTATTATTGCATCTTTCATGGTTGCTTTGTATTGAGTTGAGTTAGGGTGAGTATTTCTTCCAGCCTTGTTAGTTCAGTTAGTTATTGCTTTTAGTCAATCAAGCCATATAATTGTTTACTCTAACCTTATCACATACTCATACATTGAATGTACTAATTTTCTTTAACCTGCATCAGTTTATGATGCAGATACAATAGGCATTTCGTTGAGGTCATGTGACATTCCAGTCAGCATTGCTGAGCCTTCTTATATTCCGGAGGACTTCACCTTCACCTTAGAGTTAGTTGCTTAGAGATGTCGTGGGTCTTGTCACGATATCCTTCTGTAATAGTAGAGGCTTCATAGATAGACAAAATTGAGGATTTTTTCAGTATTTACCTTCTTTTGAGTTGTTTTACAAACTATGAGTATATCTATTGAGTATTATTCAGACTTTTTTTTTAAGTTGAGTATTTGAGTTCAATGAGTTTAATTCAGTTTTAAGCTTATGTATTCTTGAGTTAGTTTTCCTCTTGTAGTCAGCCAGGATGAGGGTTCGCTCAGGGACCAGTAATAGTTCTCAAGTGTCGGTCACGTCCAGGGTGTAGACTCGGGTCGTGACAAACATGGTATAAGAGCACAGAGTTCAAGTGTCCTAAGGTGTCTATGAAGTCGTATCAGTAGGATCTTATTTATGGTTGTGAGGGCCCCACTTCTATAAATGAGGAACTTCGGACATTTAAGAAAAAAAATTCTTCTTTAATACTCTAAATAGTGCAATAGAGCTATGTCATAAGGAACTTATTCAAACTCGTGTGTTTCTCATATTCATTCGACTACCCCTCATACTTAAGGTAGTTTAAAAGCAAAGACAGATCCTTATCAATGAATTACTCTTACCAAAAATCTTGAGAAAGTCATGAAACATGTAAAGGGGTTTGAGAGGATCTCATGAGTCAGTTAAGTGTTGATTTTTGAAAGAATTCACTCTTATTCATATGAATCGTGCATTCAAGCTAAAAGTGAGATGTATTCCCAGACCCTTTTCCCTAAACTTTGTTTCAACTCAGACCCTTATGGGGAAGTGTGTTTTAGAGCTTGGGTAGTATTGTCACCCGAAAAGATAGCATGAGTTATGAGATTATAAGCAGTAGTAGTAAAAATGCCCAAAGTTATAAAAATGCATGCAAAGGTTTAGTAATATAATAAAGGGAGATAGTGATGATGCAAATTATTTTATGGTAGTCATTCACCTAGTAAGTTATTAATGAGGAGTTCTCCCTTATGGGTAGACTAAGAAGTGATGAGTTTGTGAAGATTTCATGATAAGAGGTAGAGTAAGAGTTACTAGTTAGGATGAGTTAGAGTATACTTTAACTAGAAAGGAGTTTATGATGATGTGTCATTGTGTTAGTAACGACCAATTGTAGGTATTGAATAGAATAGCAGATTATTCATGAGGTGATAGATCTAAGCAAGAATTATGATTTTTGGGAGATCCCGTGATATTTAGAAGGCTATAGAACTAGTTAGCCAATGATGTATAGTGAGTGGGTAAATAGTACTTAAGTTGTGAAAGGAAGTGTGACGGTAAATTGTAAGTATCAAGACTTGGAGATAAATATTGACTACTTTTCATGAGGTTTTAGTGGGCGAGTGTTTCTTAATTTTATCTAGTAGTTGTAAGTTAGTATAGTAAGCGAGAAATCATATTGATATATGTGTTTAGAAATAGACACTAGATGAGTATCGTGATCAAAAGGATGGATACATGAGGGTGATGATGTTAGTTTGAGATACTATCTGGTAGGCTTGACATAGAGTAGGTGAGGTATTGAGATGTTAGCTGCAATGAATATGAGTGGTACAAGTGAGAGATTCTGACTTTTAGATGAAAGAAATGAAGTATGACTAAGTCACCAGATTAACAAGAGTATTAAGAGGTGTACCCGAGATTGTATGTAACCAGACGAGGTTCCAATTAAGTAAATGATATTCCATGTGTGTCTAGATAGTATATTTGAGCTATCAATGTGGAATAGGCTGACGTAAGCTTTCATTTTTTTTCCCTTAAGAGTTAAATGGTGGCCTTATAAGCCAATGAGAAGAGGTCAATAGAAGCATCTTAGAAAGAGGTCTTAGAAGTCTTAGTACCTACTTATGGAGAGTTCAGTAGCCATGATATAAGCTTTTCCTGAGTATTAGAGTAAAGAGAGTATAGACCAGCTTAGACATAATGGAATAGATTCATAGTTTTCAAGTGTCAGCTTTAGAACTAAGAGGGAGATGATAAGATGAGAAACCAAGTCAAGTGTTGAGGATGAGATAGTGATGTCTTCCAAATGAGTTTTAGAGGTACATCAATCCATTCATAATCTTGTGTATTCCTCAAGTCCAGTTATTACAACAACTTGATGATTTTTCTCATATCAGAATTGTGTTCATGACCTATGCTCATATACTTTAGAGAGATTCGCATCTAAACTCAATTTCCAGAATGAGGGGAAAAGACTTTAGCCCATTGATCTCAATATTACTCCATAAAGTTATGGATATCAGCCTCATTATATGAACATATTCATATAAGCATTCATGTCTCATAGTATGTCCAGTCTCACAAATACATGATTTACTCTCAATGGCTAGCAACATAATGTTATGTCACGCATATTCTTATATCGAAATTCTCGAATGAATCATGGTTATGATTTTTCGCCCTAAAGCTCTCTCAGTGATCCTTTTTAGTTAAGAGTTGTGATTTTGATAGTCGTGTTGTGATGATAGAGAAGAAGATTGCTATTTTCTTATTGTGATAGTGCTGGTGTGTTTATTTCATCTAAGGTTTAAAATGTGGAGGAAAAAGGAGATAAGATTTTATGATGAGTAATAAGTCAGTTCCTGGTAATAATACATGAAAGTTATGTTGGTAGCAGTGATGAGAGAATGAGGAATTCTTATAAGGGGTGGTTAGTAGGAGTCCATGGAGTGGTTATAGTATTAGGCTCGAATGTGTTGTTGGTAGCGTGTGGATGAAGGCATAATGCATTAGGTGGTTCTTAATTAAGACTCGAGGTTGGTTGGATGTAGTGGTAAGTAGTAGTGTTCTTGGGATGAGATTTTCTAGAGTGGTATAGAACCCGAATCTTGTGATTTAGATCAGAATAATCACCCTATGTTAAGTACTTTGTGATTTTGAGTTAGGCTTGAATATAGTAAGAGTAACCCCTTTCCATTCTCAGTCCAGCGGTCATTCGAGGACAAATGATCCCAAGGGGAAAATATTGTAACATCCCAAAAAGTTCTAAGTTAAGACTAAAGTTATTCTTCATGGTGAATAATATTTGTACCGAGTGATTCTAAATTTTCTTCGATGTTAAGGTCACTAGAATTCTCTAGCATAAAGTTGAGTTGAAAACTTTCTTTCCAATTGAATTTCACTATGCAATTTTTCTTGGGTCAACTTCTATTGACCATATATTTTAGCACATAGAGAATTATGTGGCCTATGAGCTATAAAATATTTGAGTCCTCTTTCCAACGCCGCTAAGTTTGCTAAATTCCGAACTCGGAGTAAAAAGTTATGCCTGTTTTAGTGAAGGCTCTCCATTTAAGGCTTTCCATTAGTTTTAGGAAAATAGTATTTTGGTCTTTTTATTTTTCCCACTTATCTTAACACGTTTTTTCAATTAAGGGTTTAATCAGAATCTAAAATACCCATTCACGTTCAAAACGCTTAGGGTTTTTAGAGCGAGGTTTCAAGAGGAGAAAAACTAGGTTTTCAAGCGTTCTTCAAGATTTGTTGATTTTCGCCAAGAACATGGTTCTTTCCTGGTATGTGAGGTTTCCCATAGTGATGGACTTGTTCGTCCTCACACCAATTATGTAGTTCTTCCATTAATTTATTCATAAAATCGTTTATGTGAAGATTCTTGAGTAGTTCTTAAGTTTAGCCCCATTCTTTATCAATGGAGGTTTTTGAGTTCTTAAGGGGAGGGTCTTTCGAATGAGTGGTGTTTCTTGATAGAATTTGACTGAGATTTCAATGAATTTGTGTTGGTTTTATGAATCAAAGAGAGTTTGGAAGAAACCAATCAATTCTAGACGAGTTAGGACCCAAAATTTGACAAGAAAATTCGTCGGATTTCTAGGTCCGGGCTGGGGCAATGTGCACCCACAGCGCCAGGAGGGCTGGGTAATGCACTAGTAGTGCGCCCCAAAGTACTCCCAGTATTTAGGGGCTGGCGCGACGCGCCACCACTATGCCAGAGTCGTCCGGCCTTTTTCTTCTCCGTTCTTCGTTCCATATGTGTTCTTTTGAATCGCGTCTTCGTTATTTCCATGATATTAACTCTGAAAGTCTTCATTAATCATTGAAAGATCTTATATATCCTAATCATATCTCTTAAATTACATTTCAAATTAAAGAGGGATTAAGAGGAAAGTTCAAGAGGGTCCCCTGAGTTAAATTTGAGAACTCTTTTGAAATCAATCATAGTTTTGAACTAAGTCTTGTGTAAGAGAGTATGAGAATGAGAAAATTTGTATTCATGAGTCTACATTGTATTGATATCCTTGAGTGGAGTCCTTCATGCCCATAATTCTGCATGAACTCTATGAATTGAGTATTCTTAAGAAGAGTAGTATCGTTGAGTTTTGAGTTTCGGGTTCTTGAGTTCTGAGTACTGAATTTCCACATTGCTATTAAGATCCCTGAGTTGAGCCGTTCATGTCCATAATTCCGCATGAACACTATGAATTGAGTTATAAATCTTGAGAACATTTTAAAGCCAACACTTGAGTTTTAAACTGAGTTTTTGGGGAAGTAAAGATGAGTTTTGAGTTAGAGTTTCTAAAACATGATTAGTATGAAAATCGAGTATGTCATCAATGTTTAAGCAATATGGTATCTAAATATACCATCAATGTTTATGTCGTATGACTTCCCGAGTCATCAATGATCATATTACAATATGATTTATATATATTTTTGAGAAAGAGTTTTCATGTATGAATTGAGTAAGAGTATAAGGGACCTAAGTATTCCCCAAAGGTATCAGGTTTTACATTGATAAAAGAGAAACTTTGATTTCTAAATGAGTTATGAGTTCAAAAGATATTACAAGAGTAGTTACCTCTTTTAAGAGGATAGTTTGAGGAATTATCTCAAACTAGAGGAAGAGTATGTTTTTAAACATTGATCATAAGTATATATTATTGGAAGTAGTATTGATCAGCGATATGGGGATTAGTTCAGACAACTCACATCCTCATAAACGATGTATGCCAACATGGGTACAGGATCATACTTTTTATATGAATCCTAAGTGCCTTCGGGTAGAGCTTAGTAGATCCACTTAGTTGAGGAGTTCTATACCCTGACAAGGTATAATATAGTTCTGGCAGCGTGGGCGAGACATTGTATCATCATGTAGCTCATAGTGATGGTTGTCGGTTAGAAAATCTCCCAAATAAGAGTAAGGAGTATTTTATTATATTTTTATACAACATTGAGTTTTATCTCCTGTTTTATAGTGTTTTAAATATTGCATCTTTCATGGTTGCTTGGTATTGAGTTGAGTTGAGGTGAGTATTTCTTCCATCCTTGTCAGTTCAGTTAGTTATTGCTTTCAGCCATTAAATCCATATAATTGTTTACTCTAACCTTATCACATACTCGTACATTTGATGTACTGATGTCATTCGACATGCATCTTTTTATGATGCAGATACAGGTGTTCAAGATCATCAAAAGGTGTTTAGTTGAGGTCATGTGACATTCCAGTCAGCTTTGGTGAGGCTTCTTATATTCTAGAGTACTTCACCTTCACCTTACAGTTAGTAGTTTATAGATGTCGTGGGTCTTGTCCCAATATCCTTCTGTAATAGTAAAGGCTTCATAGATAGACAGAATTGAGGAGTTTTTCATTATTTACCTTCTTTTGAGTTGTTTTACAAACTATGAGTATATCTATTGAGTATTGTTCAGATTTTTTTTTAAGTTGAGTATTTGAGTTCAATGAGTTTAATTCAGTTTTAAGCTTATGTATGTTTGAGTTAGTCTTCCGCTTGTAGTCAGTCAGGATGAGGGTTCGCTTGGGGACCAGCCACGTACGGTGTGTAGACTCGAGTCATGACAATAATGGTGATGAGGATCTTGATAATATATCCGTCGAGAGTTGACAGATAAATAATTGGCCAAAGAAAATACAATTCAAGTATATTTTTATTCCCTTGAAAAAGTTATGTTTTGGACTTATTTTATCCATATACCAAAAATAAAAATAATGTCAGTGGGGTACAAAGAAATTATTGTGCGATAGTAAAATCATAAAATATAAAGTACGGCTTGTGCATTGAAAAATAAAGATTTTTTACAAAAATCCTGACATTATTGTATGAAGATGTATACTCCTAAGGTGGATGCAATGAGGTTTCTTTCAGTCTGACAATTTATGAAAAACTTGAATATGCATGATGAATGATTACATGTCTAGCTAGACAGTAAATATTATATGAAAATTCCTAAAGGATTTAAAAGGTTATAAAGCGATTACATTGAATAGTACCCCAATGGTTGTAAGATCGCATAATATAAAGATCAATTTCGATCTCATTAAAATGGTTAGAAAGTACCATGTCATAGTGCAATTGGTGCACTCATGTATCCTACTATTATTATTATTCATGGTAAATAATTTTATTAATATGCATGCAAAATATAACATCACTCTTGTCGATGGAGATATCAGAGTGAATCAAATATCGATATAAATTATTTATTCTGATCAATTGTGTCAAGGTTTATTGATCATAAAATTGCAAGAAATTATGAAGTTTTATCTCAAGAAAGTTATATATTTTTATTTAGAAATACTGTCATATCAAATCATTCCACAAGACAGTCAATTTTATTGAAATTATTCGCCAGTGCTGGATTGTAGCTGCGAACAAATCGAACGAGCAATTTGTCTACGTCGACAAGATCACGAGTTGAATAATTGTAAAAAATATATTTGGTTGATATCAATAAACATATCCAGAAAATATGTGATCTTTCTTTGAAGAGAGATATTCCAACAACATTATATGAAGACAAGGTTGCATGTGTTAAACTAAGAGGAGGACACATCAAAGGAGACTGGGCAAAATATATTTCATCAAAGTTTATCTTTTTATGCATGACCTTGAAAAGAAGGATGTAGAAGATGTTCAACACTCCGGTATTCACCAAGGCATTATCAATGGATTCAAGGCAATCCCCTGACCCCCTACGATCTCGAACTAAGGAAAACTCTGTGAAGAATGACTGGAAGAGGTCAAAACTATGGAATCAATGAAGATCCTATCAGAGAGGGTCACGGGGATGTTGCTGGATTCCAACGTCAAGAAGAAGTGGGAAAGAAACATCGACCAGCTGCCGATGTGCGTGATAACTACAGGGTTGATTTTGATACTGTGGGATCGACTGGTTCTATAGTTGTTCCTCTACTACCTGCTGTACATACATTCATGGTGACCATCAGTTTGATGCAAATGCTTACATCTAGAGGGTTGTTTGTTGGATTACCTCCAGAGGATCCATATGCTCATCTAGCAAAGTAAAGAGTATATGTATGAGCAGTGTGGGACGACCGGATTTAGACATGGATGCAATCGGCGTAAGAGTGTTTCTACTATTGTTGATTGGTGATGCTACTATATGGTTGTCTGAGTTGCCATATAACTCAAATCACTATGTGGGAGGAGCTACGCAAAATATTCCTAGATAAATATTTCCCGTTCTCAAGGAAGTTGAAGCTCAAAAATAAACACAACAACTTCGTAGCGCTACATGGAGAGTCGGTCAATAACTCTTGGGATAGATTTAAGGGACTTATGAGAAGTGTGCCCAACCACAACATTGATGACGAATCACTAAAGTAGTAATTATATAGATGTCTGGATGAAAATGGGAAAGATGTGTTGGACACTATTGCTGGAGGTTCTTATCGGGCGAATACATTTTAGGAGATTGTAGAGAAACTTAAAAAGATCTCTAAGAATAACAAAGCATAAAGCACCAGAGCTTCAGCTACAGTAAAGAGCAAGGTTTCGATACAAGCAACCCCAAATCAGTCTAATGATGATATTCGAGAGGAGATGGCACAGTTGAGAACAGATGTTGGCTTAGTATTGAAACATGTAAGTGGACATGCTGAGAAAGTCAATGCAGTGAACTATAAGACTAGAGCACCACCGGTGGAGAAGTATATTTATGAAGAGGATGTGAATCTTGTGAATGATCAAGCGGTTTCCATACCAACGCCCAAGCATCCAATCAGGATACTTGGCGCCAAGGCAAGGAAATCAAGGTCAGAGCTATAATGACAACAATCGCGAAGGGAACTATGTCCATGATGGAAACTATAATCATGATAACAACTACAATAGGAATAGTTATGGCAATATAAATGACAAGAGCGGACCTTATATTCCCCTAGGAAATCAAGATGGAGGATCAAGTATGAGTCACATTGAAGATATGATGAACAAGATGATGAAAAGGTTTGACTCAACTGATGATAACGTGAAAGAAATGCGTGTTGATTTATCAGGTATTGGTAAGAAAGTTGAGTCACATGTAGTGTCTATCAGACAGATTGAGCAGCAGTTGGACCAGTTGTCCTCTAGTGCAAACTGCATCAACAAGGAACCCTACCCAGCAATATTATCCAGAATCCAAAGAATTATGGTTATTGCATGGAAGTTACTACCAGAGATAGAAAGCAAGAAGAGGATAAAGTTGAGGTAGTCAAGGAACCAAAAGATCAGAATAAGAACGAGGCTACGGTGATGGAAAATATCATTCCTATGTCGAGACCTCCATTTCCCTTCCCACAAAGGTTGGTAAAGAAAGCAGAAGAAGGATAGTACCGGTTCATAGCTATTCTGAAGCAGTTGTCCATAAATGTTCCTTTGATTAAGGCACTTGAACAAATGTCGGGTTATGAGAAAATCATGAAGGATTTGGTGACTAAGAAGAGGGTCGTGAGTTTCGAAAGTGATGACAAGTTGCAGCATTGTAGCGCTATTGCTACTAGATTATTAGTGCAGAAGAAGGAGGATACTGGTGCATTTACAATTCCATGTACTACTGGTATGCTGCATTTCACAAAGGCCCTATGTGACTTGGGTGCTAGCATTAATCTGATGTCACTATCTATATATAATATGTTGGGCTTAGTATCCCCCCAAACCGACTACAATGCGGTTACTTATGGATGATCAAACTATGAAGAGACTGATTGGGGTGCTCCAAGATGACCTTGGAAAAGTTGAGGCGTTCATCTTTCCGGCAGACTTTGTGATACTTGATTGTGAGGTTGGCTTTAAAGTTTCCATTATTTTAGGGAGATTGTTCCTTGCTACTGGGCATGCTTTGCTTGATATGGAAAGAGGACAAATGAAGTTTCGATTGTATAATGAAGAAGTGACCTTCAATATCTGCAAATCAATGAAGCATCAAAGTAACCTTAAGGTGATATCTGTAGTGAATCATAGGGTTGAAGTAGTATTGTAGGTGTCTATTGAGTAGAGATTGGGTGTTGAGGTGCTAGCTACTATGATCATGAATTTTGATGGAGATGGTATTGATGAATATGATGAGCTAGTTGATTCACTTGATGGGGTGATTTTTTCTCATCGTCAACCAAGGAAGCTAGATCTGAATTTAAAGAATCGAGACACTCCGCTTGCAAAACCATATATTGATGAGCCTCTGAAATTGGAACTTAAAGCCCTTCCATCTCACTTACGGTATGTGTTCTTGGCCAAAATAGTACTTTGCCAGTAAGTATTGTTGTTGAGTTAAATGAAGGGAAAGTAGAGGCGTTGATATCAGTATTGAAGCGATTCAAAAGGGCTATAGGATGGACCATTGCTGACATAATTGGTATCCACCGGTATTTATTCTCACAAAATTCAACTTATGTCAGATAGCAAACCAAGTATCGAGCACCAAAGAAGATTTAATTTTCCGATGCAAGAGGTTGTGAAGAAGATATCATTAAGTTGTTAGATGCTTGAGTCGCCTATCCTATTGATGATAGTAGTTGGGTGTGTCCATTTCAATGCATGCCAAATAAGGGAGGAATCAGTGAGGTTCCGAATGCAAAGAATGAGCTCGTTCCAAAGAGATCGGTGACTGATTGGAGAGTTTGTATGGATTATGGCAAGTTGAATGCATGGACTGAGAAAAATCACTTCCCAATGTCGTTCATGGATCAAATGTTAGATCGTCTTGCTGGAAAGGGTTGGTATTATTTTCTAGATGGGTATTCGGGGTACAATCAGATCTCCATAGCTCCGGAACACCAAGAGAAGACCAATTACACTTATCCTTACGTGACGTTTGCTTTCAAAAGGATTCCATTAGGGTTGTGTAATGCGCCGGCAACTTTTCACCGTTGCATGATGTCTATATTTTCTGTTATGGTGGAGGACACAATAGAGGTATACATGGATGATTTCTCAGTGGTTCGTGACTCATTTGATGATTGCTTGGTACATCTAGGTGAAATGCTAAAATGGTGTGAAGAGTGCAATCGTGTGCTCAACTGGGAGAAATGTCACTTTATGGTAAAAGAGGGTATAGTTCTAGGCCATAGAATTTAACGGAAGGGCATCGAAGTTGATAAAGCAAAAGTTGAAGTAATAGAAAAGTTACCACCACCCATCTCTGTGAAAGGTGTTAGAAGTTTTATAGAGAAAATTATAATTTCTTCTTGGTGTCACTTTGTAACATTTAAAAATCAACAATATCAGTTAACTGAGAATTTATAGAGAAAATTAACCATGATTGGGTTCACCAAGACTGTTTGACTAATTTCAGGTTAATACATAATTTCACCTTGCATTGCTAGTATATCACTTTATCAAACTCATGCTACATTTAATTATTTCTCAACCAAATTAAATGCATGTCAATTTTATTCTTTTAAACCAAAAGTGTTTAATTAAATTCCAAGATGTTTACTCAGAGTTGGTTTAATCTTCTTGCAGTATTGACCATTAGACAAGTTTAGATTCTTGAATCCTCGTCATTAATTATTTTCCTAGGTTTCAAAAAAAAATTCTCAAACAAGTCAAACCTAAGACAAATTCTAATGTTTGCAAGCATTAAAAGTCAATTAATATGAAAATTTTAATAAGGTACACAATCACTTTACATAGATCATTCTGTAAAAATGTTATTTAGGTCAAGTCGTCAAGGATTCCACATTCCTTCGTTGTGGAGTTTAGCCACTCGAGATAATTAATGTCAAGAATAATATATATATATTTATATATATTATTTTAGGAGTTGTGTTTTAAAGACGGGCATCGTATGCTTGAACAGGAGTTTGAACGATAGTTTTCAATGATTTTTTGAAATCGAAGCTTGTGGAGTTTAGCCACTCGAGATAATTAAAGTCAAGAATAATATATATATATATATATTAAATATAAATTTTTTAAATGATTTAGATTATAGTAAATTCAAGATATATTAGTCCAAATAAATATTATTGATAAATATTATTGAGTTAATTATTTAAATCCAATAAAAATATGGACTTAATTAAAGTCCGCTCCATAAAGCACATATGCCATGTCACTTAAATCTGATTGGCCAAACAGAATCATATTCCTATCACAACTCCTCTATTTTAAAACTATAAATAGGGTTCCTCATAATTCAGAAAAGAAACAAAGAATTCTAACAAGAAGCTAGGGAAAGCTCGTGGATCAAAAGCCGCAGATTTCTCTACAAGTTCAGGAATTCTAGAGTTCAAGAGCGTTCAAGTTAGAGAACGACCAAGATCAAGAACGATCAAGATCGAGACCACCGGATTCAAGAACAAGCTCGAAGCCCTTGAATTCAAGTAAAGGTCAAGATAAAGATAAAGTTCAAGTTCATCAAAGATTCAAAACAAGCTCCAACGCCCTTGAATCGAAGATCAAGATCATCAAGTTCAAGTCCATACCAAGTTCATCAAATCCACAAATCAAGATCAAGACTAAAAGATTCAAGATCAAGCTCGAAGCCCTTAAATTCAAGTATAAAGTCAAGATCAAGTTCAAAATCATCAAAGATTCAAGAACAAGCTCCAAAGCCCTTTTTATCCAAGATCATCAAGTTCAACTCCATATCAAGTTCATCAAATCCACAAATAAAGATCAAGACTTATAAGATTCAAGATTAAGCTTGAAGCCCTTGAATTAAAGTATAAAGTCAAGATCAAGATCAAGTTCAAGTTCAAATTCATCAAAGATTCAAGAACAAGCTCTGAAGGCCCTTGAATACAAGATTATGTCCAAGAACAAATTAAAAATTCAATATCAAGCTCAAGATCCCTTGAATTTTATTCGAAAAGGTGAATTCAGAGGAATCATAGAGATTATAACACTCGCACTTTAAATCAATAAAATGATTGTTGCATAATTTTCCATTCCTGATTATTATTATCTCGACATGAATTTTGTTGTCTACAAATTCTGGCACACCTAGTGGGACAATCTCTACCGCTAACCTCAACTTTTCAAGCATCAAAGGATATCAAAATGACTTCCACTATAGAAGAACAACTAGCAAGCCTGGCAAAAGCAATTTAAAGCTTGACAAATTGAACACACGAACAAGATGCTAAACTTTCCAAGCTAACAAATAAGATGGATGGCATAATTGAGAGAATATCGAGTCAAGCACCTCTGAAGCTTCCTAAAATTCAAGACGAAGGAGATTCTTACATAAAGCAAATAAAGATCAAAGAGATTCACCTATCCACTGAAGGTTTGATTCCAATTGATCAATTGAAGGACTTTATCATAGAGTCTATCGAAGACAAATCTGAGTCTTCATCCAAATTTATTTGACATATGCAAAGCCATATACACAAAGAATTGATAACTTAAAAATGTCCGAGGGATATCAACCTCCTAAGCTTCAACAATTTGATGGCAAAGGAAATCCGAAACAACACATAGCACACTTTATTGAGACTTGCAATGATGTTGGGACGTATGGTGATTATCTCGTTAAAGAGTTCGTTTGATCTCTCAAAGAAAATGTCTTTGATTGGTACACTGATCTCGAACCTAATTCTATAGATTGTTGGGAGTTGTTAGAGCATGAGTTCCTAAATTGTTTCTATAGCACAAGACGTGTCGTTAGTATGATTGAACTTACAAATGCTCGTCAAGGTGAAGATCAGCTAGTTGTTGACTTTATCAATCGCTGGAAAAGTTTGAGCCTCAACTGCAAAGATTGTCTTAGTGAAACTTCTAGCATTGAAATGTGCATCCAAGGAATGAATTGGAGTCTTCACTACATCTTACAAGGATTAAAACCCAATACATTCGAAGAGTTGGCAACTCGTGCACGTGACATGGAATTAAGCTTGACTTTAAGAGAAGATCAATGATCTCTTATCTATGAACCTCATGAAGATGAAGATATAGAAGAACTCCAAAGTGGGGGCAAGTACGCATCCAAAGATGACTTTGAAGAGTCAATGTATATCTAGACGCTCTTTAACGCATGAGATTAAACTGCAAGTTACAATGCTCCTCATTGCATGAGCCTAAACTGCAAGTTATAATGCTTCTAGACACACGAGCTTAAATTGTATATCAGAAAGCTCCTCAAATTTGAGCTAAATCTCTATGTTTTTGAAAGCTCTTCAAATTTGAACTTAATCTCTAATTCTGAAAGCTCTTCAAATTTGAGTTAATTCTTCAAGGTGAAATGCTCCTTGAAACAAGAGCTTAAACTGTATGTCACAAAGCTCTTCAAATTTGAGCTAAATCTCTAAGTTGGAAAGCTCTTTAAATTTGAGTTAAACCTCCACGTTAAAATGCTTCTTAAGGTACGAGACTAAATTGCATGTCACTCCAGGCCGCAAGAATATAAATTGTGTACGGCACAACAACAAAAAAATAAAAAAAATCACTCACTCTCTCAGAACTACGTTGTGACTTGATCCTCTTCATTGAGGTACGTAGGCACTTAGAACCATATTGTGAGTTCAGTTGCATGAGTTTTAAAAAACGACATGTTCCCACTTGATCTGTCACATGGAAGTTAAAACTATGAGTAATCTTTCATTAAACTTCAGACTTGCACCAAATGTTGGTGACTCGATGGGGGAAAGCCCGTATGAATATGAGGTTTTTCAAAAGCTGAAATCTTCAAATTCTTCAAGTCTGCAAGATGGAGTCTTCAAATTCTTTAAGTCTGCAAGTTGAAGTCTTCAAATTCTCCAAGTCTGCAAGTTGAAATCTTCAAATTCTCCAAGTTTGAAAGTTGAAGTATTCAAATTCTTCAAGTCTGCAAGTTGAAGTCTTCAAATTCTCCAAGTTTGCCAGTTGAAGTCTTCAAATTCTCCAAGTCTGCAAGTTGAAGTCTTCAAATTCTTCAAGTTACCATAAATTACCTTTCTTAAGGCGGGGATGTCTATCCATCCTCTTTACGCCATAAGATTACCTTCCTTAAGTTGGGGATCCATATCTATCCTTTTTATACCTTAAGATTACCTCTAAATTACCTTCTTTAAGGTAGTGACGCGTATCCATCCCTTCACACCTCAAGACCAAATCCTTGTATAGTGACAAAAGTCTCCATTATATGGCATCCATAAAACAAATATGAATTCCATGTCCTACAAAAAAACACACAAAAGAATAAGAAAAAAGAACAAAGTAAAAATATGTACTTTGTATCTTGATGTCTACACGATGAACTCAAGAGTGTATGCAAGAAGGAGATCCAAATTTGTTGATGTTGATGCTGAAAAAAATAAGGATCAAGCATCTATTTATAGATGCTAAAGTAGGTGGTAGCAAATATACATTTGATATGAAAGGAAAGAAAGAGGTCGCATGGAACTATACATTTGATATGGTGGAATCAATAATTTTGAGTTGCAACATTGAAAGATATATATATATATATATATATATATATATATATATATAGAGAGAGAGAGAGAGAGACTAAATACTTCAAGTCTAGTTTTCAAAAGATAAAATATCTCGACAAGACTTTATATAGGAGGCATTTGTAATTATTTAAAATTTATTAAATATAAATTTATAAAATGATTCAGATTATATTAAATTCATGAATATATTAGTCCAAATAAATACTATGGATTAATATAATTGAGTTAATTATTTAAATCCAATAAAAATATGGATTTAATTAATACCCACTCCATAAAGCCCATAAGCCATGTCACTTAAATCTAATTGGCCAAAGGGAATCTCATTCCAATCACAACTCCTCTATTTTAAAACTATAATTAGGGGTCCTCATAATTCATAAAAGGAACCAAGAATTCTAACAAGAAGCTAAAGAAAGCTCGTGGATCAAAAGTCGCAGATTTCTCTACAAGTTCAAGAATTCAAGAGTTCAAGAACGTTCAAGTTCAAGAATGATCAAGATCAAGAACGATCAAGATCAAGACCACCGGACTCAAGAACGTGCTCGAAGCCCTTGAATTTGTAGTAAAGTTCAAGATCAAGATAAAGTTCAAGTTCATCAAAGATTCAAAACAAGCTCCAAAGCTCTTGAATCGAAGATCAAGATCATCAAGTTCAAGTCCATATCAAGTTCATCAAATCCATAAATCAAGATCAAAACTACAAGATTCAAGATCAAGCTCGAATCCCTTGAATTCAAGTATAAAGTCAAGATCAAGATCAAGTTCAAGTTCATCAAAGATTCAAGAACAAGCTCCAAAGCCCTTGAATCCAAGATCATCAAGTTCAAGTCCATATCAAGCTCATAAAATCCACAAATAAAGATCAAGACTACAAGATTCAAGATCAAGGTCGAAGCCCTTGAATTCAAGTATAAAGTCAAGAACAAGTTCAAGTTAAACTTCATCAGAGATTCAAGAACAAGCTCTGAAGTCCCTTGAATCCAAGATTAAGTCCAAGAAAAAATTAAAAATTCAAGGTCAAGCTAAAGAGCCCTTGAATTTATTCAAAAAGGTGAAGTCAGAGGAATCATAGAGTTTGTAACACTCACACTTTAAATCAATAAAACGATTATTGCATAATTTTTCGTTCCTGATGTAACGACCCGAACCGTCGTTAATGAGGAAATGAAAAATATCAGGAAAAACTGGGCCCCTCAGCCCGCCAGAGCGGGCCAGATGCCACTAGGGCGGCGTTGCTCTAGTGGGATAAGTGGCCGCCAGAGCGGGAATGACGGGACAGAACTTAAATAACACAAAATCTTATTTTCTCTTTTTTCCAAGAACCCCAAAAAGAGGCGAGGATCACCCCAGAAACCCTCAAAAGGCTGCTCTAGGCTTGGGAAGGAAGTAGAAAGAGATTTCTAGCGTAAGGATATCAATATCTTGCAGATTTTCGGTCAAAATCCATTGTCTCATTGTTCAGAAACCTGGATTGGAGCTATAATTTCTCTACAGGTGCTTGGCACCCAGGTAGGCTAGCTTTATTAATTGAGTAGTTATAAATCTGTTATTCACTGCGTAGTATATTGGAATTTGATGGTAGAATTCATGCTTAGGCTTTCGTGCACCTAAATGAGATGATTGTACTTGTATCCTAGGTGTTACATCAGACGTATACTGTAGGAGGAAGACTTAGTCTGTGAACTAGGGGTACATGATGGTTTGATTTCCTATTTGTGAGATGTTGTCGATTGATAACTTATATTGTATGCATGCATGTATGCGAAGAATGAAAAGATGGAAACGAACCTAATGAATTGATTATGAACAATGCATGCCATGAACTAGTGTATTTGGCTATGTGATTTAAGTATTGTACATTATGGATGTGATTGTGGTTGTACTAACTGAGATCGTATGTCACGTACCGACATACATATTGGAATGGGTGTCACGTTCTGATACACTAACTGGGATCGGATGTCACCTACTGACATACATATTGGATCGGGTATCACGTACCGACATACATATTGGATCGGGTGTCACGTTCCGACACCGACACACTAACTTGGATCGGGTGTCACGATCTGGCACACTAACAGTTTGGGTATGGGTTTCATGAGAGGACCACTTGTGACTGATATTATCGTATCTATTGCTATTGATGATGTGGAATTGTGTGTTGCTCCTGAAATGATAACTGGATTGTACATTATATATATTATATGTGAGTTTGCGGTATTGTAAGTTAATTGGGTATATTTCATAAATTAATGACCTATGAATGGTCAGGCCCAAATCGGGATGTGATATGGTAAGGGGAGACCGAGGGTCCAGGTGTCACTACGTGTTACCTTAGAGAGGTGGTAATGAGTATTGTCGTTGAGAATTGGGGTGGTGTTATGTCGTAAATGTTAAATAGTTAAGTATTACCCGGTTAGGGGATTTGTATTGAAACGGTTAATAGGCCTTGATAGAACGTAGTATGGAGTCAAGGTTCGAGTGGTGAGGGTCAAGGTTCGAGTGGTGAGGTGGAAGATGTAAGGGCGTGTCGTGAGTGGATGGCCGAGTTGGTAGTAGTTTTAGTCGAAATCTCATTCGAGAGACAGAATGTCTAAGTTATGATCAAGAACAGAGCGAGTAAGGGGTTAGAGTCAAGTGTACTAGTATGATTGAAGTATTCGGGAATGGTAAGAGCGGTAAAATATAAAGGTGGAGGAATGAATAGTCTTATTACATGTTTTGCTGGCTGATTTCTTATATTATGCGGTGGGTATCGGGTTGACTGATGCCTACCAGTACATGTGGTTTTGTACTGATACTACTCTGCTATGCCTTTTGGGCATAGTCTGGATGCAGGTTTGGTGATGTTTCATAGGTGAAGACGAAGATAATCTCCAACAGCTTTTATGTTTCCTTCCATGTGGTGGAAGTTGTGTCAAGTGTTAAATATGTATACCTTGTAATCTTAGTAGCTCTTGTATCTGTTTAGTCTAGATCCCTGGGGTGTTAATTACTTTACAAGTCTTAACTCGAATTGTTTTAAGCTCTTGTTTTAACAAAAATCGCTATTAATTTGTTTCTATCTTAAGTTTTCTTAATCTTCCGCAAGTTTTCACTGTTTGAGAATTGAGGGTTCTCCTACTTAGGAGTTAGAGTAGGTGCCCGCACGGCCCGGTGGGTTGGGTCGTGACAAATTGGTATCAGAACCCAGGTTACCAGTCTCCCAGTAAAAGAGCAATTGTGGACTAGACTCCTGTGGATTGGTGTGTTGACGTCGACATCTAATCTTCAGGAAGCTATGAAGCACTCTAGGAATTGTTCCCCTCTTCTCTCCTTTCGTGCGAGTTGTCGCTTGTGGTATGAGTTGATTGGTATTTCCCAATTCCAATCGGTATCTTAACAATGTGAATCGGACGCCATAGTCGCGGCTGAAGGGACACAAGCAGGTTAAATTGGAACCGAGAAGGTCCCAATTGGTATCTAGCCTTAGAGGCTGAATAAATGCATGGATGATCAATATTGGTCATCTATGGGATGAACTAACTAATAATTTGGACTTGTCTATGAATTGTAGCTTGAAACTATAAAGGTGTTCTTCTTGTTGTCTGAATTAACTATTGATGCGAAAGGTGTATTACTTTTATGGACTTAGATGTGTGTGTGCAATTTGTTAGCCTAAATGTTTGAAATGGTGCGAGTTGTAATTTGTTTGAGTTTCGTGAACTTATTGTCAGAAGGAAAAGACATTACTAAGTTCGGTGCAAGGGTGCAAATAAAATTTCAACGTGATTCGTAAACGAAATTTGGACGTGTGATGCGACCGACTATAACCGTGTAAGGTTCCGGGCATATTCAGGGAATGTGCGTGTTGTGGTGTTGAATTAATGTAAAGGGATTCTGGAGTGTGTATCGTGGGGTTGACTCGGGTAGACCATGACCATCTAGCTAAGGGAGTTATCCTAAATGCCTAGTTATAGCCTGGGAAAAGTGGAAAATTTTAGAAACGAGAAGAACCCCAGAAAAATTATTGGCAGGGGTTCTGTTTCCGTCAGGGCCGCTGGGGCGGAATTGTTCCCGCCAAGGTGAGGCTGCCAGTGCGGGATTTCTCCCGCCAAAGCAGGACAGGGCGAGACAGAATCTCAGCCCTATCTCCCCTACTTTTCCCTAATCACACATGTAGACCCCGTATCGTACATGGGTCAATTCTCGTAACCCTATCAGTACTCAGTAGTAAGAAAAATATGTTATCAACCTTTAGCAATTAATATTAACTGTGAAAAGCAGCAGAAACCAGCATCCAAGTACTTACAAAAAGTAAGGAAAAGGGAAAAGATAAAATAAGTATTGTTCAAATACAGGCCCAAGAGAGGCGAAAAACCAAATTCGGATCCCTGGGACTGGGAGGTATCATCATTAGAGTCTAGGTCCTCCGGGGGTACCAGGCTATTTACAGCTTCATCCATGAAGGTAAAATGCTGGAAGTCTCCTTTCTCGACTCGGGGAACCTCCTATCTGGGGGCAACATAAGATAAGATGACCTTCAAGGTCTTCCACTTCCGGACCATCAGATGATCCCTCTCCAAACCCTTCCTCTTCTCCTGGCGCAATTGGCGGTGGAGCATCTCAACCTCCAGAGCAGTGCTGGGTGGAACTGGAGTGGTGCTAGCAAAGGAACGTCCGAACCTCCTCCAGACGGCCGCCAGGTCCTCCTCCACCTGTGCACCTGAGAGTAGGGGCTGGGACCGGGTGGGAATAGTGTCTACGCCTTCTCCATCTTACCCTCCTTCATCATCCACCTCCGCAGCCGCCTGACTGCTGCTGGCCCTGTCCGTCCTCTTCCTCTTGCTCCTGGAGGTAGAACCCTACTTAACTAAAAGAGGGTGAAGGGGGGATCCATAGGAAGTACCTCGTCAGTGTCCAAGAGTGGCACTCCCTCCCTCTTACACATTACAGTCACCAGCCCCGGCAGGAAAACCACCTTCTTATTTCCCCAGTAGAACACCTTCCACTCAGAAATGATCTGCGCGCCTACATTCAGCCCAATGCCCTGTATGGCGCACGCCACCACCAAAGCTCGAGAAAAAGTCACGTCAGTACGGTTGCCCCACGGGCGGATCCTCCTGGTAACCAAGTGCAGCCACCGTTTGGCATCCGGTGACCAGTTAGCACTGGTGATGCCCTCCGTAGTGGCCCAATAGACCCGGTCCCGATGCGCAGGCTCAATAAGTGTATCCTTGAGCCAGCCTAGATCCATCTCCCTCATCTTGGCCTCGTACTCGGTGTTAGGGACCTCTGGCACCTCGAGCACATCATTTATGTAGGAAGCCTTTAGGGGGATGTCAACTCCCCGGATGTGGATGGTAGGGTGAGGGTCGTCCCAGCGGATGGTAGGGAGGATAGAATAGAACTCCCTCACCCATGTGGAACGCGCAGCCGAGGAAGCCTCTGCAGTGGGGCCCAGCCAAACTCCATAATACGGGTATAAAAGGCGGGCACCTTCTCCTCTAAACCCAGTAAGAGAAAACCTCTCTCATAGCAGAACTTGTTGTTTCGGTAGTCGTGATGCCTTTCCCGACTGGCAGCATCGGGAAACCGGATGAAGGGTAGAATTTCCCCGTTAAAAGTAGCCATTTAGATAAGCCTGCAAAAATTATGAAACGTAGACGTTAGAACCCCATGGGATGAGACAATATCTGGTTTAAGGGGAAAGGAAATTTCTTATCTTTAAAGGGACACAGACCACTGTTCCCTTAGGTCCCACAACAACGGCCCATATCCCGCCAGAGCGGGATAAGGGAGGCCGCCACAGTAGGATGAAGGCTGCCAGAGCGGCCTTCATCTGGGATGAACTCCAAGCGCGATCATGGCACCTCTCCATCCCAAAAACCTCATTTTCAACAGAATTTTAGCAGATCAGAACCTAGAAAGTACCCTACTACCTAAATACATGATTATTTTAGAAAAATAACCCCTAAATGGTGCCTGAATCCAAGTTTTACACCAAGGAACCTTTCAACTTCCCCTACCCATTTCGATATCGTTTCGACCATATTTCCGTGAAATCCTTACGTCCAGAACATTGTGGAGACGTTGGAACGTAAAGAAAGTGTCCATGCTACGATTTTCTAACAAATCAAGCAACCTATGTTCATTTTTGAATAACTACCCCAAAATTCCTTTCTAAATCAATCGGATAACGTCATGAAACCGTGGTTAAGTAAATATTGAAGTAAATAGCATAAGGAGCGAGAGCATTACCTTGATATTAACGTTTGAAGCAAAGCAATTGAGAGCATCTTGAGTTTTGGGAGAAATAAGAAAACGTTCTTATTTTCCCCCGTTTACTGCCTTCGATCTCTCGCTACAATGGGAGAACCCTCACCACAGCGGCCCTGCCTCAGCGGGGAGACTGCCGATCTAGCGGGTCAGTCTGTGTAAAATGGGACACGTTTCTTTCCTCCGTGTATTGCCTCAGTCTCCCTAACCGGTCCTTTAAGTATTGCCCCATTCGTGCTTAGAATTGAGAACCACCATCTTCCGTGGTTCCGTAGTGGGCCGATTCGTTATCCTAGAGGTACTCCGAAAGGGGCGCATGTTATTCCCTTCGCTAGTCGTTCGGGGACGAATGAGGGATAAATTAGTATCTATTGTAAAGACCTGAACTGTTATTAATGAGGAAACAAAAAACGTCAGGAAAATCTAGGCCCCTCAGCCAGCCAGAGCGGGCTAGATGCCACTAGGGCGGTGGTGCTCTAACGGGATAAGTGGCCGCCAGAGCGGGAATGACGGGACAGAACTTAAATAACTCGAAGTCTTATTTTCTCCTTTTTCCAAAAACCACAAAAAGAGGCGAGGATCACCCCAGAAACCCTCAAAAGGCTGCTCTAGGCTTGGGAAGGAAGGAGAAAGAGATTTCTAGAATAAGAATGTCGATAGCTTGTGGATTTCTGGTTGTTCGGAAGCCTGGATTGAAGCTATAATCTCTCTACAGCTGCTTGGTGCCTAGGTAGGCTAGGTTTATTAATTGAGTAGTTATAAATTCGTTATTCACTACATAGTATATTAGAATTTGATGGTAGAATTCATGCTTATGCTTTCGTGCACCAAAACGAGATGATCGTACCTCTATCCTAGGTGTTACATCAGACGTATACCGTAGGAGGAAGACTTAGTCGGTGAACTAGGGGTAGGTGATGGTTTGATTTCCTATTTGTGAGATGTATGTCAATTGATAACTTATATTGTATGCATGTGGGTATGCGAAGAATGTAAAGGTGGAAACAAACCTAATGAATTGATTATGAACAATTCATGCCATGAACTAGTGTATTTGTCTATGTGATTTAAGTATTGTACATTATGGATGTGATTGTTATTATGGTTGTACTAGCAGGGATCGAATGTCACGTACTGACATACATATTGGAACGGGTCTATGAGTCTAGTTTCCCAATCTATAAAGAGTTATGGGGCCTACAACCTAGCAAATCGAAGGTCTACGAGTCTAGTTTCCAACGCAACAAACCGTTCATTCACACGACTTCAGAATAGAGAGATATTCACGTTTTCGTGAGACTGCACAAGCAGGCATGTGAGGTGGGTCCCCTAGGTCGGTGGAACTCTTTATATATCTTCTTCTTCGACTTTTCTTCATTTTTGTCAGTAAATAACCAGAAAACTTAGAAAATCCACTTCTAGGATCAACCAAATTATATATTTTCTCGACTTAAGTCCTTGACGAAAGTTGTTCTACGCGT